>JAJLTG010000008.1:124755-290733 GCA_030568095.1 Naumovozyma baii
GTTCCAATTGAATTGTAATAAACTTTTTTTTTTTTTTTTTTTTTTTAACTTTTGAATTGAATATACAAATAAAGAAAAAACTATAGATAGGCTATAGCCAATTGAAAAATTAGACAATGGAATTCAATTCACCACCACAAACTGAGTTTTGTCAGTTAAACAATAACAACAATTTAAAATTGCCAAATAATATCTTGGTGACGAATAAGCTAAAATGTACAAGAAGAATCAATAAAGCTTCCGAGAATGGTAGTTCTTCTTCTTTAATCGACTCTAATATTGACTCAATGTTGGATGATCAATCTTTAATCCCATCTCCGCCTTTATCACCAAGATTAAGTTTCTCATCAACGGATAATCATATTCCTATCTTCAATTATGCATATGATTCCATGGAGAATGCCATTCAACAAGATACAAATAGGAAAAATGAAGACATAATACTGTTAGCACCCGCATGGTTACCAAATTCAACAACCACAAAAAATACATTGGAAATGAAAAGGTTTCTTTCAGAATACAAAATCTTCAACAACAACAGATTCATTAATCCATCAACATCCAAATACACCCATCGTAAATCATACCCAACAATCTTCTCATCAGATAATGAAGTACACAGCTCCTATAATTTAAGAAATAGTCCCACAAAGTCACATAACTATCAGGAAGATTACACAGAAAATATACCACCAATTAAAAGAACAATGAAAACAAACTGTAGGGTGAAAAAGCCAATAAGCCATCATTCTTTAATAACAGCCGCAAACCCAACCCTTGCATCTGCAAGTATAGTAAGTAAGATACCACAATATATTCCACACGTTTCATGGGAACAAATACCTGATTATTCTCCACCTATATCATCAATCCCCTATGATAATAATAAATGTTTGAAAGTGGAATGGAGAGGTTCATCTATGAACTTATCAGGAGATCCATTGATTGACAAATTACACCCTGCTGAAGTGCAATTGGCACAGATATTAAGATTACCTTGTGATTTATATTTGGATTCCAAGAGAAGACTATTCTTGGAAAAAGTCGAAAAATCTAAACTTGGGTTACCATTTAGAAGAACCGATGCTCAAAAGGCATGCAGGATTGATGTCAATAAGGCGTCGAGGCTATATCAAGCTTTTGAAAAAGTTGGTTGGTTAAAGGACAGTAATTTTAAAAAGTATTTATAAACAAAAAAAATTAAGACAAACTTTTTATATATGAGGAATATTATTTAATAAACATGCATCTTTCCCTCTACTTTCTTTTCATTGTAATAACGATAATTGAGGATCTTTAATAATTATCTCGGTTTCTTTAGGTTGCAAGACATTTGGGATGCTCTGTTGCTCATTATTAACATCTAGTCGACTCAATATAGATCGTGATCTACTTTCGATATATTCTGAACGTGAGCATGGTCTATTACCATTACGTTCACCAATGCTTTCATTAATCATTTTAACTTTTTCTCGAGAAAAATTCTCTTCACTATCAATGTATAATTGTCTCAATTGTGAACTTAAAAATTTTATAGTATCATCTAACGGCTCCAGCGATTTGAACACTTCTTTGCCTTTCTCAGAATCTTCGCAACTCAATAGTTTAATAACAAGAGTCTTAAACGATTTAACTTGCATTCGTAATTTCTTTGCTCTGGCAATTTGCAATTTCAATTCTTCATACCTCTTGAATTCATCTTCAATTTGAAGAATCTTAGCATGTAGTTCAAATTCACTATTTTGTTGCTCTTGCGTACTCACTATAACAAGATCCTTTTGATGTGATAACTTAAACACATTATTATCTAATAACTCCTGCGGTATCCTCAATACATTTCTTAACACATACAATTCTAGTCTATCAAAATTTTTATCAACTGCATGCTCCAGTAATGTCTCCAACTTGGCCATACCAACTTTAATTTCGTCAGTATAGTCCTTACCTTTAATTGTATGTTTCTTCATCAGGTATTTTTCCATGGCACTGGTACATCGATACATTATCTCATTAACCGCATTGATAATATCGTCTACCAATGATATAGGTGGGTATTCCAAATGTTCCGTCAATACTGACGTACTTTTCATACTAGGTGCGGACATATTTAGTCTTCACTCCTTATTCTCCACCTTTTACTCTAAGCCCTTTTACTTAACTGATTGATCTGTTTCCCATTTCATTCATTTATTTATTTATTTAGAACTTTAAAAAATGTGACAGAAATTCAAGTCCATATCGTTTGGAACGATATTCAAGAATCTTGAAAAATTTTTAACTCACACTATTTTTGCTCATCTCAAAAAAAAAAAAAAATCTATATTCCTACATTGAATTATAATGCTGTATAGAAAGACAAAGTTACCTCCAAATCACTTGCAACTGTTTGTCGTTATCACGGTAACCAACACTTTAATACCAAGGAAAAGGACAAGTAACAATGGATATCTCGAAACCTGTCGGTTCTGAGATCACGTCCGTTGATTTCGGAATCTTAACATCTGATGAAATCAGACAATTATCAGCCAAACAGATCACAAACCCAACTGTACTTGACAATCTGGGCCATCCTATCACCGGTGGTCTTTATGACTTATCATTGGGTGCTTTCTTAAGAAATTTATGTTCTACTTGTGGGTTAGATGAAAAATTTTGTCCGGGACACCAAGGTCACATTGAATTACCTGTACCATGTTATAATCCACTTTTTTTCAATCAACTTTATATTTATTTGAGAACTTGTTGTTTGTTTTGTCATCATTTCAGATTGAGAAGCGTTGAAGTGCATCGTTTTGCAAGCAAATTGAGATTGTTACAATATGGGTTAATCGATGAATCTTACCAAATTGATCAAATTTCTATTAACGATTTGGAAGATTTCTTAGATGCTGCTGAAAATGATGACGAAGCCATTGAAGATAATTCTGCCACTGGAACTTCAACAAAGAAATCCGCAAAGGAAATTTCTGCTAATTTATTGAAAGAATTGATACAAAAACGTGAAGAATTTGTGGATATGGCTATCGCAAAGGCTATGTCTGAAGGAAGAACAACCAATCACGGTATATTTACAGCCACTATTAATGATGAAAGAAAATCTTTACTGCATGAATTCCATAAGAAATTACTACTAAGAACTAAATGTGACAACTGTGGTATGTTCTCTCCAAAGTTCAGGAAGGACGGATTCACCAAGATCTTCGAAACCGCATTAACTGAAAAGCAATTGACAAGTAACAGAGTTAGAGGCTTTATTCGTCAAGATATGATTAAGATGCAAAAAAAATCTAAGGTATTAAACGGTGAAGGCCAAAATGAAAAAGAAGAAGAAGAAGAAGAATTTGCCCTAGGTACAAATCCATCTGCTAGACCAAAGACTGGATCCACGTATATTTTATCTACCGAAGTAAGGAATATTTTAAGAGCTGTGTTCACAAAGGAACAAAATGTGTTAAAATATGTTTTCCATTCTAAGCCAAACTTATCAAACAATGATTCCGTCTCTGCTAATATGTTTTTTATGGATGTGATAGTAGTCCCAGCCACCAGATTTCGTTTACCATCTAAATTGGGTGATGAAGTGCATGAAAACAGTCAAAATCAATTATTATCCAAGATTTTAACCACATCTTTACTTATTAGAGATTTAAATGATGAAATGTCCAAGTTGCAAAAAGATAAAGTTTCCGTAGACGATAGAAGAATAATTTTTAGTAGATTGATGAATGCATTTGTTACTATTCAAAATGATGTCAATGCATTTATCGACTCTACAAAAGCTCAAGGTACCGCCGGTGGTAAATTACCCATCCCAGGTGTGAAACAAGCTTTAGAAAAGAAAGAAGGTTTATTCAGAAAACATATGATGGGTAAACGTGTCAACTATGCTGCTCGTTCTGTCATTTCTCCAGATCCAAATATTGAGACTAATGAAATTGGTGTTCCACCTGTCTTCGCCACTAAATTAACATATCCAGAACCAGTCACTTCGTACAATATCACAGAATTGCGTCAAGCTGTGATTAATGGTCCGGACAAATGGCCTGGCGCAACTCAAATCCAAAACGAGGATGGCTCTTTGGTCTCTTTGATTGGTATGTCCACCGAACAAAGGAAAGCATTAGCTAATCAATTAATGACTCCATCGTCCAATACAACGACTCATACTTTAAACAAGAAGGTTTACCGTCATATTAAGAACAGAGATATTGTCTTAATGAATCGTCAACCAACTTTACATAAGGCTTCTATGATGGGTCACAAAGTTAGAGTTCTACCAGGTGAAAAAACTTTACGTTTACATTATGCGAATACTGGTGCTTATAATGCGGATTTCGATGGTGATGAAATGAATATGCATTTCCCACAAAACGAAAATGCAAGAGCTGAAGCTTTTAATCTGGCTAATACCGATTCTCAATATTTGACACCAACTTCGGGTTCTCCAGTGAGAGGTTTAATCCAAGATCATATTTCTGCTGGTGTCTGGTTAACTAGTAAGGACAGCTTTTTCACAAGAGAACAATACCAACAGTATATTTATGGTTGTATTCGTCCAGAAGACGGTCACTCTACTAGATCAAAACTGATCACAATGCCACCCGCAATTTACAAGCCTGTACCACTATGGACTGGTAAGCAAATTATCAGCACTGTCTTATTAAATGTTACTCCTGCTAATATGCCAGGTATTAATCTAAAGTCTTCTAACAAGATTAAAAATGAATATTGGGGTGTGGGTTCTCATGAAAACGAAGTCATTTTCAAGAACGGTGAATTACTATGTGGTATCTTAGATAAATCTCAATATGGTGCCTCAAAGTTTGGTATTGTACATTCTCTACATGAAGTTTATGGGCCACCTGTTGCTGCAAAGGTACTCTCAGTTCTAGGTAGATTATTCACAAATTACATTACTGCTACCGCTTTTACATGTGGTATGGATGATTTACGCCTGACTCAAGAAGGTAACAAATGGAGATCCGATATTTTGAAGACTTCTGTTGATACTGGTCGTGAAGCTGCCGCTGAAGTTACTAATTTGAATAAGGATACATCAGCCAACGACCCAGAATTATTGAAACGTTTGGAAGAAATTCTTCGTGATAACAACAAGTCTGGTATTCTTGATGCCGTTACTTCTTCAAAGGTCAATTCAATCACATCTAAAGTCGTCTCCAAATGTGTTCCAGAGGGTACAATGAAGAGATTCCCTTACAATTCTATGCAAGCCATGGCTCTTTCTGGTGCTAAAGGTTCTAATGTCAACGTTTCCCAAATCATGTGTTTGTTAGGTCAACAAGCTTTGGAAGGTAGAAGAGTACCAGTTATGGTTAGTGGTAAGACATTGCCTGCTTTCAAACCTTATGAAACTGATGCAATGGCTGGTGGTTACATTAAAGGTCGTTTCTATTCTGGTATCAAGCCTCAAGAATATTATTTCCATTGTATGGCTGGTCGTGAAGGTTTGATTGATACTGCTGTTAAGACTTCAAGATCTGGTTACTTACAACGTTGTTTGACCAAACAATTGGAAGGGGTTCATATCTCTTACGATAACAGTGTTAGAGATACTGACGGTACTTTAATCCAATTCTTATATGGTGGTGATGCTGTGGATATTACCAAGGAATCACACATGACCGAATTTGATTTCTGTCTGGAAAACTATGATGCTTTATTAAATAAATATAACCCATCTGCACTAATAGAGCATCTTGATGTTGAAAGTGCCTTGAAATATTCTAAGAAGTCATTGAAAAATAGAAAGAAACATGCTAAGGAACCACATTACAAACAAAATATTAAGTATGATCCTGTGTTGTCTAAGTTCAACCCAGCCAAATATTTAGGTGCAGTTTCTGAAAAGTTCCAAGACAAATTGGAAGGCTATTTAGACAAGAAGTCCAAATTGTTTAAGTCCCACGATAGCGTAAATGAAAAGAAGTTCAGAGCTTTAATGCAATTGAAATATATGCGTTCTTTAATTAACCCAGGTGAAGCTGTTGGTATTATTGCTTCTCAATCAGTTGGTGAACCATCTACTCAAATGACTTTGAATACTTTCCATTTTGCTGGTCATGGTGCCGCTAATGTGACCTTAGGTATTCCTCGTATGAGAGAAATCATTATGACTGCTTCCGCTGCCATCAAGACACCACAAATGACCCTACCAATCTGGAACGATGTTTCTGATGAACAAGCTGATACATTCTGTAAGTCCATTTCCAAGGTTGTTTTGTCTGAAGTGATAGATAAAGTTACTGTCACCGAAACCACTGGCTCATCCACACACAATGTTGCTGCACGTTCTTACGCTATCAATATGAAATTCTTTGACGAAGAAGAGTACCGTTCAGAATATGATGTTTCTAAGCAAGAATTGCAAACGGTTGTCTCTGAAAAATTTTTGTATGAACTTGAAAATGCTATTTCCAAGGAAGTCAAGAAGCAAAAGAGAACTGCGGCATCTACTGTTGGTATCGCTGTCCCCAAGTCCCAAACTACTATTGGTATGGTGGAAGGATCAACTAAAAAGCTGGCTGAAGATGGTGATGAAGAAGAATACCAAAAGAAAACCAAGCAAGCTGTTTCTTATGACGACCCAGATGATGATGAAATAGAAACTATGAGAGAAGCCGAAAAGACGGATGAGGAAATTGTTGATTCTGATAAGGATTCTGATTCTGATTCTGAATCTGATTCTGACGTGGACATGGATAACGAATTAGAAGAGACCATCGCAGAAGCAAATAAGAATATGACTAAGACCCAACGAGATCGTCAATCTGCTTTGATCACCAATCATAAGTTTGTTACCAAATATAATTTCGATGATGAAAATGGTAAATGGTGCGAATTCAGACTAGAATTAGCAGCTGACACTGAAAAGTTATTGATGGTTAATATTATTGAAGATATTTGCAGAAAATCTATTATTAGAGAAGTTCCTCATATTGACCGTTGTGTGCATCCAGAACCTGAAAATGGTAAGCGCGTTTTGGTCACTGAAGGTGTTAACTTCGAAGCTATGTGGGATCAAGAAGCATTTATTGATGTTGATGGTATTACTTCCAATGATGTTGCATCTGTCTTGAAGACATACGGTGTTGAAGCTGCTAGAAACACAATTGTGAATGAAATAAATAATGTTTTCTCTCGTTATGCAATTTCTGTTTCTTTCCGTCATTTGGACTTAATTGCTGATATGATGACAAGACAAGGTACGTACTTAGCATTCAACAGACAAGGTATGGAATCTTCAACTTCTTCTTTGATGAAAATGTCATATGAAACTACTTTGCAATTTTTAACTAAGGCTGTTCTAGATAACGAACGTGAAGAATTGGAAAGTCCATCTGCTAGAATTGTAATGGGTAAATTAAATAATGTTGGTACAGGCTCTTTTGATATTCTCGCAAAAGTTCCTGATGCCACTAAGGCATAAATATAGATAGGGGGGCATCCGAATTTGTATATTAAAAAGAATATTAAGTTTTTAGGTAACTTTGGAATAGAGTATATAATTTAAAAGAAAGAATTATATTTAATATTTAAGAGTGGGCATTTATCAAAACTATCTTTTGGAAGGAAAAGATACGCTTTCTTAGTACTTGGAAGATCTTTCCTTTTCATTTTTTTATATATCTCATGCTTGATATTATAAGAAGAAGAGCTAGTAATAATAAAGAACTTCCTAAAAAAAAGTTTTAATACGTTTTAAAAAGCAAAGAGTAAAACACAAAATGCCTTCCTCAATCAAAGGATTACAAATGTGCGTGGATTATGTTGAAGCTGTCCCTAAAGAACTGATTTTAGGGTACTAAGTTAATCGCTTTTAACGATTCAAAATTTTTCACCAGAGCGATGCGATGAAATTGGAAAGTTTGAAGAGATTTAAGATGTCGGTACATTGGATTTATATAACAATATATTCCGGTAAGACCCTTTTCCATTGTTGCCAAGAAACCCAAAAAACCAGAAAGTTATCAATGTCTACCACTGTCGAAAAAATTAAGGCCATCGAGGAAGAAATGGCCCGTACCCAAAAGAATAAAGCTACATCTTTTCATTTGGGTCAATTGAAGGCCAAATTAGCCAAATTAAGAAGAGAATTATTGACAAGTGCATCATCTGGCTCGGGTGGTGGTGCAGGTATCGGTTTCGATGTTGCCAGAACAGGTGTTGCCAGTGTTGGGTTTGTTGGGTTCCCGTCTGTAGGGAAATCAACTTTGCTTTCCAAATTAACAGGTACTGAATCCGAAGTAGCGGAGTATGAATTTACCACCTTAGTCACAGTTCCGGGAGTCATCCGTTATAAGGGTGCCAAGATTCAAATGTTGGATTTACCAGGTATCATTGATGGTGCTAAAGATGGTCGTGGGCGTGGTAAACAAGTTATTGCTGTGGCTAGAACATGTAATCTATTGTTTATTGTTTTAGATGTAAACAAACCATTGAACCATAAGCAAATTATCGAGAAGGAACTCGAAGGTGTGGGGATACGTTTGAACAAACAACCTCCTGATATTTTGATTAAAAGGAAGGAAAAGGGTGGGATTTCTATTACAAATACTGTTCCATTAACTCATCTAGGTGCTGACGAAATAAGAGCGGTTATGAGTGAATATAGAATTAACAGTGCAGAAATTGCTTTTAGATGTGACGCCACTGTTGATGACTTGATTGATGTTTTAGAAGCTCCGAGTAGAAGATATATGCCTGCAATTTATGTTTTGAATAAAATTGACTCTTTATCGATAGAGGAACTAGAGCTACTATACAGAATTCCAAATGCTGTTCCAATTTCTTCAGGAAAAGAATGGAATTTGGATGAGCTGTTACAAGTTATGTGGGATAGATTGAACTTGGTCCGCATTTACACGAAACCTAAGGGTCAAATACCTGATTTTACTGATCCAGTAGTGTTAAGATCAGATCGTTGTAGTGTGAGAGATTTCTGTAACCAAATTCACAAGTCATTAGTCGATGAATTTAGAAATGCATTGATTTATGGTAGTAGTGTCAAGCATCAACCACAATACGTTGGTTTAGGGCATACTCTTGAGGATGAGGACGTTGTCACTATTTTGAAAAAATAGGAAAGCCTCATCATTATTATAATAATATTAATACCAAACATATTGTTGTTACGGCAAACATGACACCATTGCTACGGCATATATAAAACAATTATTACGGCGAATATAAGACTTTACCAGTAATGGTAAAAACATTAGATAAGGAAATAGGTGCAACGAAGATAAGAAAGAAACATATCAAGTAGAAAGATTCCCGAGGTATAAATTGCAAGAAAATTTATCATTGTAAGATTGAAAATAGAGAAATCTATCTTATTTAGATATATATAATTCCATAATAGATAGAAAGATTTTGATAAAAAACGGAGAATACTAAAAATGAGTCCTAAAGGATCACCAAGTATTCCGGAACAACACATATACTAGAGGAATATAGGTGCTCCGTTTATAGATTTTCCTATATATAATTGAAGCAATAAAGACAATCAATTAGTGCACCATAAAAACTTACGCAAATTTACTTTGCTCATTTATGGATGCAGATGCATCAACTAAATATTGAAGAGCAATGCATGACTCTATTTTAAGTGTATTATATACTATTTTAAAATTTTTGAGTACAAAAATAGCTTCAGTAGCTCAGTAGGAAGAGCGTCAGTCTCATAATCTGAAGGTCGAGAGTTCGAACCTCCCCTGGAGCAATTCTTTTTTATATTAACTCTAACCTAATCAATTATGATAGAAAGTGCTTTCTTAAATTAGGTGATGGAGGATGTTTTTGTTTTTGGGAAGTATATTTATTTGGGTTAACTGGTTCAAACTATCTAGCTTCAGTAGAAAAGATCTTAGAATGACCCTTTTGTTGAAATATTCAGGGAGTTATAATTAGTATTAGATTCCAAATCTTATATATTTACAAGAAAATTATATGAGTGTAACATAATTATTTCAATGGTTTAGAAATTTTCTTAGATTCTGATTCGAAACTCATATTTATAGTTTGAAATTGAGCTGTGGTTTCTCAAGTTTTTTTCAGTCTTTTTCTAATATAATTTGCAAAAGAGAAAGTATTCTCACTTGGTGACGGATTTCACTTAAAAGGAAGCCATTATTTATGTCTGCTAGTTGTCGTGTGATTTAAATTGGTAATCAAACAGAAAATTATTACTTGAGTCACAATTACACGAAACTTGCTTATCTTGAATTGGGGAAGTCATTGAAGAATAGAATATGATAGTATAATATTCTTCAAATGTTCGAACTATGAAGAAATTTGAATTAAATAAAAAAAAAATAGTCAAAACCGGAAATGTATTTCTTGATAGCGACCTTTCTGCTTCTAATATTGACATCAAATCTTGTTAGTCTTCTGTCGCTCCATGGCTTACCGAATTGTTTGCATTAAGTGGAATACTTCCTGTCATAACGGATTAAACTCGTATCATCTTACAAACTGTTATTTCTTTAAAAAGGTAAAAAGTAGCCCAGATTTTTTTCAAATGTTCGACTGTTCTATTCTCGAAGTGTCCCGTAATCTAACTCTAAGACTATATGTGTATATTACTAAACATTCGTTTTTCTATTACTATGTAGTGACATTAAATTGATTAAAGTTAGAAAAGATGCCAACTAGTTGAGTTACTTCGAATATACAGGTAGTTAAGAAAACATGAGAGTAAAACCAAAATTTACCACCTGATATTGTCAGTCGGTGCCATTTTCCAGAAAAACACCAAATACCATTTTTATCACTTGCCTATCTTCATCTAAAAAAAAAATAATACTTTAACATTAAAATCTCTTTATTCTATGAGGAAATCTTATACAGTATACGTGAACTAATATTTAAAATGATATATAATTAAAAAGTACATTATTAATTAATTAAATCATTTAAGCAGTAGAAACTTGCAAGGTGTTGGAGTGACCTTCACCAGCCTTGAAACCTTGGATAGAAACGTAAGTGTCACCCTTCTTCATGATACCTAATTCAATGGCCTTTTGGATACCGAATTGCAATCTCAATTCAACATCTTCGGTCCAGTCAGCAACAGAGTCAGCTTCGTAGACGAATGGGAAAACACCTCTAGACAAGTGAGAGAATCTAGCAGCTCTTGGGTTTCTGGTAACCAAGATAATTGGACAGTCTGGTCTGTACTTGGAGACCAATCTTGGGGTGGTCCCAGAAGTAGACAAGACAATGATAGCCTTAGCCTTTTGTTCGTAGACAGCGGCGACAGCAGAAGCAGCAACAGTTTCAGTGGTAGAAGTTGGCTTTGGAGTCAAGTTTCTCAAGTCATCGTACAATGGTTGGTAAGCAATGGCTTGTTCAGCAATCAAAGCAGTGTCAGCCATAGTGGTAACAGCGTTGATTGGATAGTTACCCTTAGCGGTTTCACCAGACAACATAACACAGTCAGCACCATCCAAGATAGCGTTACCGACATCAGAAACTTCAGCTCTGGTTGGTCTTGGGTTGTAAGTCATAGATTCCAACATTTGGGTGGCACAGATAACTGGCTTACCAGCCAAGTTAGACTTAGCAATCAATTTCTTTTGGACGGCCAAAACTTCTGGGGCTGGAATTTCAATACCCAAATCACCTCTAGCAACCATAACGGCATCGGTAACCTTCAAGATTTCGTCGAAGTTGTTAACACCTTGTTGGTTTTCAATCTTGACAACAATCTTGATGTCCTTACCGTCTTCACCTAAGACTTCTCTGATAGTCAAAACATCTTGAGCGGTTCTAATGAAAGAAGCGAAGACCATGTGGACACCGTTCTTGACACCGAATCTCAAATCAGCCTTATCCTTTTCGGACAAAGCTGGCAAATCGACATCGGTACCTGGTAAGTTAACACCCTTGTGAGAACAGATCTTACCAGCGTTCAAGGACTTAACCTTCAAGGTCTTACCATCAACGACTTCCAAAACTTCGAAAGACAAAACACCGTCATCGACGTAGATGATCTTACCCTTGGTGATAACCTTGGTGATGTTAGCGTAGTCAACGTACATAACCTTGTCATCACAAGCCTTAGCGTACTTTTCATCAGTAGAGAAGATCATTTCGTGGTTTGGTGGGATTGGGTAGTCGACTTCGTTAGTGGTGGTACCAGTTCTGATTTCTGGACCCTTGGTGTCCAAAGCAATAGCCAATGGTCTACCTGGGTACAATTCTTCAGACTTTCTGGCGTTTTCAATAACGGATTGATGGTATTCGTAAGAACCGTGAGAGAAGTTCATACGAACAATGTTCAAACCAGCCTTTCTCAAAGCAACTAAGACTTCTGGGTTGTTGGTCTTTGGACCAATAGTACCGATAATAGAAGTTCTTCTTAAGTTTTCACCGGCGGTGACTTGCAAGTTGGTTAATCTGGCTAATCTGGATTCCATTGTTATTTGTATATGAGATGGTTAGTGTTCTGAAATACTTTCTAAAAAGGCAAGAATAAAACGGAATAAAAATATCGAGTGTATCCAGAAGAAAATGAGACGGTTTCGAAGCATGAAGAATATATAGTATGGTGAATACTTTTTATAGATTGAATCTACTGACAGATGAAATTTTTCACGTTATCAGTGAATTTTCCACTTGGGACAATAAACTGGACGCAACAGGCTCTTTAGACGCATTCGTTTAAAAGGGATACCAGTATACTGCACGCACCAGAACCAGTAAAGATATCTCAACAGAGCTGACGGTGCGCATTGAAGACTTTTTCCTCTGCTGGCAGACCATCCATCAACTTCATCACAAGCTTTTATGGTGCAGGCCTCACGGGGATGTACAGGTGGACCGCAGTGGATGCCCGAATTCCAATGTGTGGGTGTAACTTGGGCGGTTAACACTTTTTCGATAACGTGGGTGGTTTCGTGTAAAAATTAAAAGTTACAAGTTGAAAGTTAGAAGGAGGGTAACGAGCTAGATTTGAACAGGCAAACCTTATTGTCTAAGGGCTGCATACTCAGAAGCCTCGAAGGCAAGTTTCTTAACCTCATCTGGGTCAGATTCAAACAAAAATTCACGAGAACAAACAGCCTTTCGAGGTGTTTTAAATTTGATAAAAAGAGTACTACTTACTACCTTTTTGAATATGAGTCGACTTAACCACTCTTTTGCTTAATCTAATGTAGAATCATATAGCCATTTTTATGCTGCAACATTATTTTTTAAAACTTTTTATTATATTCACTTTTGCTACCATATCTTCCTCTACTGGAATTGAGTACAATGTTTCAGATAGCGTACTAAAAGTTAATGGAACTGTTGTATCGGATAGAATCAACTCAGGGATTAATGCACAATTAGGTAGGTTAAATATAACTTACTTCAAATCTAATATTACTGGGACCTCTGATGGAGCTGAAGGTAGATATCATAATCGGACAAACCATATGTCAGAATATACAGAAGGGTATGCTATTTGGAGATTGCTTAATGTGTACTCATACAGTGCATCTAATGAGTTGACTGATGAATTCGGTATACCATTGGGCAACGCAGAACTAATTAGGAGATTTTCTCAAAATGAAAAGCCTGAATCATTAGAAAAAAACAGATTAAAAAGACCTTTTAAAAAATTTAACAGTGTCGTACGTAAGTCTTTCAGGATGAAAGATTTAAAAAAATTTGCTTCAACTGTAAAAGAGACTGTTATAACATTTTTCAATATACTTAATGACACCATTTTGGGTAAATCTGAAGGGGGTACCGACATGTATTTCCTCATTAAAACGAAAGGACATTGGGAAGTTGGATTGACAATTTGGACAAATGGATGTAAAACATCTGCATCTGAACCAACAAAACACAGATCCGTCGAAAATACTGCTAGAAAGAATAACAAGATGGCCTTATACATCAAGTTTGACAGTTCATGGCACATAGATACTAGAATATTAAAGTCGTGGAGCGTACCTCTATATTCTTTATGGGGTATGGAACATTTAGATGGGGTTACTGTGAGAGCCATTGAGGAAAATAAAAATACGATTGCTCATCATGATGAGTTGTAATTAACATTCTTCAAGAAAAAAAATAAGAGAAACTGCTATTTTTGAAGTTGTTTGATAGACTGGTGAAAATTTAAAGCATTTTAAATAAATATGCATCATTGTTATATCATTAATAATTTAAAAGGCCATTTCTGTATTCTATTCTAAATTTCTGATTTTAATAGGATTTTGATTTTTAACTATACCCTAATAGCACAAGGACCTAATGAAAGTATCTTAGCAACAGGCATATTCCTCAAGAGAATGCACTTGGCCATTGACATAACTAAAAACATAATCCAGATCAGCATATTACGGAAATAGTTGCCTTAGAAAGTTAACTAGGATAATACCGAAAATGGAAACAGGAAGTCAGTTAACAACAACAATTTTTCTTTACTTTGTATAAACAAGATAAGCAACCATACTGATCATGCTTTTTTAAAAGGCGTAGCAAAGACGAGATCGTTTAGACGAAAACCAATAAGAATAATCACATTGACGTAGTGATTCTAATACTACTACCTAACTTTGTATTATTAATTAAGAAGGAGTATCTGGAATGCTCCTTAACATTTTTGTCATTATTTGACAGACAAATAAATTTTTTAAAGCCTGCTGCGTAAAACTATATTTATTTCAATATATTACTTTTAGCTTCTTGTTTAGAATATGCTCCATTCAAGTTCATGCAGCGATATTGTATAAAGTAGTAAAAAAGCTAACATATTTTTTTAAAGCCGACTGTGTAAAAAATCTAGTATGCTTTGTGACATTTTAAACAGGTGAAGGCACACTCTCCGACATTTTAACACAATGTATTGTAACAGGAACATTTCCTGTGGCATTTTTAAACTCTGGAGACAATGCAATCTTTGGGGCCTCTGAGACAATTCCTGAATAGGCATGAAATAATTCTCGGAGAATGCACACAGCGGCCTTATTCGCAAGCTTCAGGAATTTTTGGTTGCATAAAATAGTTTTCTACTAACGCAAGAGAACAAAAACGTCTTATATACCTATTATCCAGATTTCGTCTGCTGATGCTCATGTCTGCGGATGTAATAGTTTCGATTTGGTACATGAGTGTCTCTTCAAGTTGTTCTATCAAAGGAAACTTCTTGTTGCATTTGTCATAGTATATTCTTCAATCTGATTCATTAGTTGATCATTAAGGTAGGAAAATTGCAAGCGGGTATTTGTTATTCGAAGAAAAAATTATTGCGATGTTTAACCTGATATTTTTCTTATAAAATGTTGATGCTTTTCTTAGGAATAGCTTACTTTCGTTTTTTATTTTTTTTTCTCAATAATGAAGAAATCTAATATATTTTCTTTTAACTTTAAGAAAATCAACATTAAGAGAAAAAATGAGATTAACAAATATTTTTATCACATTTTTTGTCGCTAGGATTACTTTTGCCAACCTAATTACGTACAATCTGACGGATGGTACATTAAAGCTGACTGATGCCACAATTTTGAATGGTGTTGGACCAAACGTTGCTGATCACATCGGAAGATTAAATGTTTCTGCGTTTAAGACGAATCAATCATGGACAGCTTATGGGCCTGATGGCAAGTGGCATCAACAGTCTGTTCAAATATCAAAATTAGATGACGGAAATATACTACACAAGCTAAGTAACGTTTATATTTACAACACATCTGCCACTGAAGTTGATCATTCCTCCAAACCATGGGGCAAAGGTAAGGTCGTTGGTTCGTATTTCCAAGATTTTGAAACAGGTGAAATATACAATGCAACCGGACTAGTTAAAAGGGATGATGGTGATAGCTGGTATTCATCTTTCTGCCATTGGTCGTACAATAGTTTCAATGTGAACAGTATTGCATATATATATAATCTTCTCGACAGCACTGGTAGCTTTATCAAGGGAGCTCTTGAAACAGGAAATGCTCTAGCCAATATTATCAAAGGAATGTCTCAGAAAGGCTCATGTAATGGTGCAGATGTTTATGTTGCAACTAATGATGGAGGCCAATGGGAAGTTGGTATTGCAATCTGGACAAGTGGGCCTAATTGTGATACTACGGCTGATGCCACAGATATTGGTTACGTTCTAGGTAACGCAATGAATGATGCTGAAAAGGATAGGAAAATGGCTTTATGTATCAGACTTGATCATAGTGGTTCATGGCACGCGGATGTTAGATTACAAAGATCATGGGATAAACCTTTCCCTAATGTTTGGGACATGCCATGTTTTTCGGATAACCCTGGTGATGCAGTAGACAATGGTCAATGTTCCATCATATATAGTCACGATGAATTGTAGGAGGCCTTAGAGTTACCCTATTTTTTTCCCTTATTAGAGATTACACTGTTGTTAAAATCTGTAATGTCAGAAAATTTATTTACCTTTTATAACTCATATATTATGGTAAGATGTATACTCTACAAAGTGTTTTATTCTAACGGTTTTTTAACAATGGTTTATACACATAGTCGCACTGTTCTTTTGAGAAACCTGAATATGTGGCAGGCGTAGATTGTCAGCAGTAAAATATACGTAAATAATTTTTTTAAAGATGTTGTAGTGGCTAACTGATATGAGACTGTATACAGTACTCATGATAGCATAGAATGATGTAGAAAACATATTCAAAAGGGGTTCATTTAGCATTTTGGGAGTTTCAAAACGATTCACATACTTGTTTATGGTCTATAAGAACAGTTCACTAGATAGTTAAATTTCCTGCATTATAATAGACTTCCATCTAATGGGAGATAATAATTATCTATCCTTATGTCTTCATCTGAGGCGAGTTTGCAAATTAAGCAGCAAACTCATTTGAGATGCACAATTGCCTACACAGGAGAATTGTTCAGGTGTATGTCTGTTCGATAATTTTTTTAGTGACGAAGGCCTAATAATAGTAATAGTACTTAGCGCTTGACGGCTATTGTATTATGTATCAGTAAAGTATTGCAACAGTCATGACATCTCCAGTTCCATATTTGTTTCACGTTTCTTAGGACTGTCTACATCTGTAAGATATGGACTTGCTCATTCCGCGCTAAAAGCGCCTCTGCCATATGGTCCGACAATTTCGATTGGGCGGGATAGTCAATTTAGAGTAATTCTCACATTCTTACAGAATAAAGAGGGGAGGAAAGAATATCTTCGATTGCTAAACAATAACCACACCACACAAGAGATAAATAAACAAAGATCCCTTATATTAAAGATGGGTTGGTTTTGGGCTTCAGAAGCCAAAAACGTATTAAATACTAATGATAAGCTCGTAGGAGACATAACTCTATGTCCCGTAATGGGTCATACTACTAATAATAATAAACCAGATAATGCTGCCGTCTCATGTCCCGTAATGCATGAAGATGAAAAATTTAAAGTACTAAATCCATTGAATAACATGCCCTTTGAAATATCATCTGAAAAGCATACAACTCAAAAAACACACTTACCAAAGGAGCGTACGATCTCATCGATTCCTCGAGGTATGGATCCTTCACAAAACTGGGAATACCCATCACCACAACAAATGTATAATGCCATGGTAAGAAAAGGTAAGATTGACCAAAATAATGGTGAAGAAATTCCAGAAGATGCCGTGGAATCAATGGTATACGTGCATAATTTCTTAAATGAAGGTTCTTGGGAAGAGATACTCAAATGGGAAGAACCATACACGGAGAAAAACCAAACGCCCCCAAAACTATTGAAATTCACTGGGAGACCTGATTCTTTGAGCCCAAAGGCAAGATGGCATCATTTCTTATCCCTGATCTTTCCTTCAAAATACTCAAGTGAATTACCATTTGACAGGCATGATTGGATTGTGTTGAGGGGAGTACCAAATTCTAAAGATATTGAAAACCCTGGGTTTAAGAAAGTGCGATATGTCTTAGATTACTATGGTGGACCTGATGATGAAAATGGGATGCCGACCTTTAGTGTTGATGTGAGACCTGCATTAGATAACTTTGAAAATGCTAGGGATAGGTTTAATCATTTGATTAATCCAATATTCCAAAAGTATTTCGGTTCTGAAAATCCAAAGGATTAGAGGAAATGTTAAATAGCTGTTTATAGGAAGTACAAGAATAAAATAACGAAAGTATTTAGGTAGCAATAATTTTTGTTTCTCTAAGTTAGAAGTCCAATTGTTTTTGGTATTATCCTCTAACGATACGTGATGGTTATTCATAGGTATGCTGAGTAGATTGTTTTTTTGGAGGCAACTATCATGATAAATACGGATTTAATTGACTTTAAACGGTTTCTACTATAATACTCCTTTAATAACTTTGTAGTTAATTGTTCTTACGGCATAATATATTCGGGACATGTATAAGAAATTGATTCTAAACAGTTTCCGAAATAGATATGGATTGGCTTCGTATATACGTGTTTAATTTTCTCGATCTGTAAAAATCTTATCTTTTAGAATCGATTCTAATACAAAGACATTATAGATTGTTCCTTTTGTTATAATAAGAAAATAAATGGTATTCAAATATATCTGACATATCCTCGTAAGCGATAGAAATCCTTAGGAAATTTCACATGGTAGCGCCGTATTTAGGGTTCTTGCAAAAGTAGAAATTTCACTGACAATGCTCCTTTTCTCTACTGAATGCAAATGGTTCAAAATTATATATAGTAGTTTATTATCCATTCATTCGCTTTGTTAACGACATTAAAGAGAGAATGAGTAATACCTCTAGGTGGCTAGCAAGTAACTACATAACTGAAAAATGATAAACTTAACTTTAACTACTTACAATGTTGAGAGGAGATTTTGATATATCTATTAAAACGCCCTTCTTTATTGATATTCCAACAGAAATAAACTTTTACTCTAACCGTGATATAAAAAAAAATAGTATAGGGCTTCTTCCATATTAAACCCGAATTTTCTCAGTGTGGCTTTTAATCAATCATTAAGAACTTTGATTGCTTGTGTCAACCTGTTTCTTGATTCCTATCTTTTTCTCTTTTTTTTTTTTTTTTTTTTCGTATCTACACGTTTCAAACTTTTCAATAATTCAGGAAAATCCCCTGGCAATTTTAGGTTTGCTATTTTTTTATGCAAAATTCAATTTTATCCCTCAGTCAACAATAAGATCTAGCAGGTCCTCAGAAGACTACGCGACGCACAATTGCAGACACATACAGTTTTCTCCACATTTATTTATCAAAGGAAACTAAAGTCAATTCAAAGAAAATATCGTGGAGAGGAAACATTTACGTCTTACCCTGAAAAGATTCCCTTTTTTGCGTTTCCTCTTCGCCTCCAAAAAATTTCGAGGGCAAGCAAAAGTGTCGACGCTTGGCGTTTCGGCAACTTGAGAAAAACCAATTTTTGCCGTTTCGGGAAAGTTTCTGACAAGTTTTGCTCGTTCCATGGAAAACTCAGTTTTTACTGTTTTGAGTAAAAATGAAAGGAAAAAGCCACCTGGCAATGGGAAGAGAGCAGAGCGCGCAGGAGCGATGAGGCTACTGTGGTGGTGAAATGACTAAGAATTTTTTCTCTTACTCTGTCCCCATTTCCCGGTCGCAGCTGGAACAGCAAGAGGGTCACCGAGCGCCAGGAAATGAAGCGGACTCATCCCTACCACACAACTTGGAATTCGGGAAATATCACCGCCATTACTGCTTCTAGTAATATCATTACCATCGAAAATTACTTTCTTGGGTAATTTTCTCGTCTAAACCCAGCCCACACAGTGAGGTTACCGCTAGGTTCGGACCGCTGTCTCTCTGCCTAATTGCCCACTCTCTCTGTTTCTCTCGGTAGTTGCCTTTTCTGCTTTCAATCCTGGCCAGGGAAGAAAGCTTGGTAGACAGACTGGTCTGGCAGAAAGAGAGAGAGAGAGAGAGAGAGTCCCCTTCTACAATTGTCACACTCTCGGTGACCAAGTAGCTCAAGTCCAAGCTCTTAATTGTCTCCATTTATTTTACCGTCTAGGTATTATTCTTCGACGGTAAAGATTGACGCTAGCTGAGCTCGTAAGTTTGACGGTAACGGTTTCTGGAGCCTTCAGTTAACTCGATATTTTTTTTTTGACATAACTAGCATTAAACCGTTATCAAAAATGATCCGCTTTCATATCTTTTTTTTTTGATTACAGTGAAATTTATTATGTACCATATATAACAATTTAATTTCTTGGGTAAACATATTCTTATCCTTTCTCTATTCAATTTCCCTAATTATTATATTGTTTTTTTTTTTTTTATCTTATAATATATTGAGGTTAAATCTTTGAAGAATAAGCTGCTTTCTTTTGGTTGTCACTGTTGTATTGCTATTGGTTGACGAATTTCGCTGGTCCCTTTCATTACATTAGTCTCTTAATTCAGGTATAATAAAATCATTAAAGTTGTAATCGCTGATCAATCTTTTTTCATATCTCTTTTTTTTATTCCCGTCTTTTAATCAATTGCATTGCTCATAATTTTTTTTTCCCTCTTCATTCACAATTATGGTTTTATCCTCCATTCATTATAAGAAAAAATTAAAATCTTACTCAGAACAAGATGCCAAAATTAATAATAACCAGATTATAACTTCCAAAAAAAGTATCCCTAATGCTTACCCAAACATGATGCTTCTTTCCCATGTCAGAAAGCAAAACGCTACCAGAAAGGCAAGAAACCCATCATTAATGAAAAACGAATTGCAATGCCATCAAAAAGCAATCTCCGAATATAGCATAGATCATCTGAATCATCTTATCAGATTGGAAGAATCGAATGAATGTCAACCAAGCTTAGAAAGGTTTAATTCGCAACCACAAATCAATTTGAAAATGAGATCCTTAATTTTCGATTTCATCATGTACTGTCATACAAGGTTATCTTTATCATCATCCACTTTGTTTTTGACTTTAAACATTCTCGATCGCTATGCCTCCAAATTTATCGTGAAGAGCTGTAATTATCAACTATTAGCATTAACTGCCCTTTGGATAAGTTCAAAATACTGGGAAGTTAAGAGCCGTGCCCCAGCTTTGAAAGTCTTGCAAAGTCTTTGTTGCAATCAATATTCAATTCAACAATTTAAAGAAATGGAATTGCATCTATTAAAATCTTTCAACTGGTCAATTTGCTCCGCTCCAACTTCTGATTCATTCATTGACATGCTTCTCTTCTTGAATGATTCCGACAATCCCATTAACTTAAACATCAATGAGATTAAATTGGGTGCACTAATGCTCTGTGAACTAAGTTCGTTCGATGAAAACTTATCCCTTCGTTATGATACTCAATTACTTGCAACCATTTCAGTGAAACTAATCACTTTAGCATTGACTTTTAAAAATTTATCACAATGGCAAAATTTTAAATTATTAGTAGATCAAGATGATATTCTTGCTGGTAACACTAATAAACAAATTTGCAACGATCTTTTAAACCTAGTCTGTGACAGAGAAAACCATCCATCCAGTTTTAAATTTAAATATAACAAAACCACAAATTCTCAAAATTCAATGACGCAATCAGTTGCCTCGATGATCTTTGATTCTTTGAAGAAATATCAAGAACAAATTCGACTAGATGAATTCTATAGATCTTGTGATTTCAACTTAAACTTTATGGATGTGCTCGGCAACAGCATTAACAATATCGATAATTATAATGATTCTAATATTGATCTAAATATCATTTATGATTTGCATCCACAATATGCCAGGAAATTTAGTAATGGTTCTATTACCTCTTCCTTTAAAGGTCCATATTTACCCACACCATTTGCATCGCCAAATAAGGCTCAACAACATATTTTTGCATCTACTACTCCTGATTCCTTATTTTCAAATTCCTCCAAAGTGTCATCCTCTGCATCCTCTACTTCATCTTCCTTTTCATCATCTGGTATGCCCTCTATGGAAAAACAAAGTTTATCCTACCCAATTCCAATACCTGCAATGTCTTCCATTTTACCATTAACTCCAACAACACCATCCTTTTTAGTTCAAAACAAATTTAAATTCACAAATGAAAGTAGAAGACCTTCAATGTTCCCAAGAAGAAGTATTGATAGTGTATCATTTGTAAAGACTCATCGTAAGAGATCATCTTCATTAATGGATATCGACTTAACTACTGATGAAAGGGGTATGAAACGTCTATACAAATGATTATTATCTCTATTTAAAAAGCCGAGTAAATGGCAACAAAGAATATATATTTTTATACAATATTTATACAGCAAAAAAAATTCATAATTAACCAATTCAAAGAAGAAAACAAATTCCTCTTAGAAATAACCACAGAGCAATTTGTACATTGTTTAGTAAAATAATATTCTATTTTTCGATAATTAATAATAATATTAGTTAAGTAAAGTAATCTATGTATATGCCCAAACATTCAGAATCCTTTCATGATTCTCATGCAACATTTCCTTTGCTACAAGCCAATCGTCTTCAGAGTCCAAAACAACATAATCATCATCTTCATCCTTATATTTAACTTTAGTGATCTTCCCCAAATGATTTAATTTCTTCCTTATCAATTCTAAAAGTCTTCTGATATTTGAATCCAACTCGATCAATATAGTGTAAAAATCCGAATTAAAACATATCCTTATTAGGATGGAATTTTCTGGTATTGAATTCTTGAAATTCTCTGAAAGAATCCTACTTTCATTATCTATCACTTCCTTCGGATTATGGAAATGGCTATTATGCAAATTTGCTGAAGGTGACAGCATGTCTGACACACGATTCACATATGAACTATTTGCGGACGCAATACTATCATGATTGTGTCTATGATCTGCAGAAGCTGGTGAGGATAAAGATGATGTGACAGAAAATTCATTGCTATGTGTGCTCTTGTATGATTCACTCTTAATACGACGAACCAATGTTTGTAAACATGAACTCCAATTATCTCTTGTCTCTTCATTTTTGAATTTCAGGAGAAAATTACCTTGCTCTTTCACTGATTCCCAAGTTATACTCAAAGATCTTGGCTTTATTGGTTTAATCTCATTCAAGTTCATAATCATGATCCGTCCCCTTAAATCAAGTTTTGGTTCCGTGGAACTGGACTCTAGAGAGCCGGTATTAGATTGGATAGTGGATAATGAACTATGATAATTGTCGTATGAAGTATGCTTGTTTTGGTGCCCATTACTATTATTATTACTATTAGACGACAAATTTAATGCTAATGAAGATGCTGAACTGAAAGTGGAGGATGTGCTTTTCTTTTTAAGTATTAGTGAAGATGATTTTTTAGTAGTTACCTCAGAAAAGAGAATAATGATTTTCTCGAAAAGATATACATCGAATTCACGTTCTGATTCATTTGAATTATTAGTAGAGATGAACACTTTATCAAAATAAAGTAACTCACCAAATTTAGTGATTCGGTAACCTTTCCAACTTAACACTTTCCCATAAAGTTTTTTAACTACTTCATGGTTCTCAGTCCTTCTCTGGTTTTCATTGATACTTCGAGCAATCTTCTTGGATATATCTAATGCAATTTCTAATTCCTTCGAACTTTTAATACTGGCGTCTTCATTTTTATTAAATGTAGAAAGCAATTCTTTTAATAAAAGTGGGTATCGGCATAACCTCTGCACCGGTTTATACAGAAAAGATTGTAATTCGAGTTTGTTGTTAATGATAAAATCTGCATCATTCAATTTTTCTAAAGTTGCTGACAGGAAATCAATAGCTGCATTTTGACCAATGGACCATGGCTCATATAATTTGAAAAAATATTTCGAATGCATGAAAAGTGCACCAATTCTTTGTTTAGAAGGTTCCACAAGAGCATTCATCTCTAGTGATATTAAGAACCTCCTTTGGAAATCAATAGCATCATTTAAGTTTGGGAATAGCATATATAATTCTTCAGATGTGATTAAGTTACTCTCCAACAGCTGTTGTTTGTATTTTTCTAAGATTTCCAAATCATGGACATATTTCCTTTCAGTAGCAACAAGTTCTTTAATAATTTTCGTATAGTCACTACTGGCAGTAGGTGTTTTTGGTCTGGATTCCTTTTCTTTTTCTAATTGTTCAATCTTTTCTTCAGATGGGAAAATATCGGGTGCAGTATTCATCAATGTTTCAACAACTTCAACAACTTTCATTAATTGGGTTGTAGAGTTTGCAAACACATCTGAAATGGTAAATAATTCCTCGTCGTTGAAGGCAAAATGTTTCTTACAACCCAAAATAAAATCGTAGATGGATTTCTTACAGATCTTCACATCATCAGAGGAAACAACAGGTAATTTGAATTGGGGTTTCACAGCATTAAATATTATACATAATGAAGAACCTTGCTGAAATAGTTGAGATAATTGTGTTACTGGATCACAATCCATTGTAATTGGTAAAATACCCATGCTAAACGACAATAATGTACCTTCCATTGTTCCGTTATTCATTGCAGAATTATTATTAGCATACTCTGTGTGATTTGTGTTGGAAGCTGAATAAGTGAGTCCATCTAAAGAAAGCGCATCTTCTCTGAAGCTATTTGTCGAAATAGAACTGGACCTTAAAGTAGCATTGGTGACTGTCTTCCCATCATGACTATCTCTGTTACTAAATCCTGAAGATATACTCCTGTGAATGTTTATGCTATTATCATTTTCAAATAATTGCTGCTTCTGAGATAGTAATAATGATTGTCGTTCACTTAAAACCTCACTCGAGGAATATGCTAAATTCAAATATGGTTGTAGATGGGATAAATATCCTAATCTCTTTTTCATCATACTACAGATATAATATAAGGAATCCTTTTTAGTAATTGCTATATTCATGACATTCGGTTTCATAACCTGTATAGTCTCAGAACCATGCTTAATCCCATTACTACTCTTAGAGTTATCACTCAAAGATAACGTGGAAGTTGATTTTTTTGTAGTTGGTGGGTTGACTGCCATAATGTGTAGTTTTATCTATAATCGAAAATGGACAATTGAAAAGTCCCAGTATATCTCAATCGAATAATCAGTTATGTCTACCAACCGCTTCAGGCTCAATATTGGAGAAAAAATAAAAGTATGGAACTCTAAAGAAAAATTTTTGATCGTTACTCTATCAGGTCAATTATATTCCCTTCTCGAAAATCTTCGTGACAGATACGGACGCTGTTTATGAATGCGAAGGCCACACGCTATTAATAAACTATGCTGTTTATCGTTTCTTAACTACAAGAATTTTGCAACGTAACGCATCGCTTTTTACGTCAGCGAAAAGGCGTTTGTCGCCAAGAAATTGAAATATCACCATATCTATATATGTGTAAACTCATTTATAAAAATCTATTTAGAAAGCGTCTAGCTAATGTACACATATTCCGTTCTTCAATCATTGATTCTTCTTTCCTTGTAATGATTTCTGAGCTCTATAGAAAATTTTATCCGAAATTGTGCCAACGGCTAGTACACTACCTATACTAGTGATACAGTTCAATAAGAAACTCGACCAGCTTCTGAAGTGATGTTCTTTATTGATAACCTTAACAGCGGCCATTTCAAAATATATGAAAACTCCCGGAATACCACCTTGTGAATGCATCGTTGTTGGATGATCTGCATCCCTACCACCTCTCAATGGCCTAGAATGGAACGTTGTGCTAAATTGGGCAGTCTCAATAGGATTCTCTTTTTTATCCAAGAATTCATATCTTGTTGGAACAATCTTGGCGTAATATGAATATACGTGGTAATGCGTGTCAAGATCAGTGGGAATGACTTCACGGCCAGCAAGTGGGTTGATGGAAAACTCTGTAGAGTGATCTTGCACTTTCTCATCCAATTTATCAATAGGCTTCCCAAAACTTAGATGGTTGATGACATGATTGAAATTCAAGTAATTCGTCTTATCATACAAAGATGTATCATGATAATGACTAGCAGAAGCAGATCTTTTATAACTTGTGTACGATTTGCCTGGAGCAAAATGGATATTACCTTGAATTCTACTCAACAATGTTTGACCTTTTACTCTACAACCTTCATGTAAATGCTCGTTAATTTTGGAGACGTACCCTTCTTTTTCACATTGTTCGATACCTTTCCCATCAAAGAATCCCCAACCAACCTTCAAATAAGCTTCTCTAACATCATTACATGTTTGACAGCATACTTTGGCTTCCCTTGGTAAATCTTCCTTGTCATTTCCCTCTTGATTTTTGGAACCGTAACAAGAACCACAGTAGTCAGGATCACTATTTCTCTCTTGCATTTCACTTGATAGATCATCTTTACCGACTTCTAAAGTGGAAGAACCTAGTTCATTGCCATCTGCATCCATCCTTATCTTCTTAAAATTAGAGTCTAATAGATCTAATTGCAATTCACCAGAGTCATCCATAATATCCAAATTTATCAAATCACATGAAATAGATGGGAAAGTGATATCGAAGTTCAGTTCCAATTTCAAATTTCTGTCTCTATCAACTACCAACTGCGGTGATGTAGTTACTGAGTTAAATTGTGACCATTCATTCCACAGTAGGTACAATGTAACTATAATGCACGTTAAAGATATCATACCGCCAGTATTTGTCCTAATACGAACTTCTTCTTCTGTCTTGGCGAAGGCATCAAATGCCAGCAATTTATTTGATCTTTTCTTAGCCGCAAACATGACTGGTAATAATTCACCTTGTTCTTATTACTGCCCTTTATTATACTGATCTATATTTTCACTTCAATATTTTTACATATTAAAGTCAACATTTTCAAGACATCTGGCTCTGTTAGGTTTATTTATGTTTAGGGCTATAAAAGAATATATGCAGGGTTACCAAGGGTGTAAAACTATATTTATATATATAAGTTAGGGTATAATTTTTGAATAAGAGGTTTAAATTTCTTTAAACCAAGAAGAAAATTGAAAATTGTTTTATTGGTAAGATACAACGAAGGGAAACTAACTACACTTGCTCTCATTCGACACAAAAACCAAAGAAGCAATATTTACATAGACTTTAATAAGTGAGACATTTACAATTAATAGGATATAACCCAATGGATCATATAAAAACAGAAGCGGAATTTAGTTCAAATTCAGATTTGAACGGTTTAATGCAAGCAAGGTCATTAGCACATGAGAAGAAGCCCGAAGAATCCCTTCCTAAAGTGCTAGATGCCACGGCGACAGTATATTTTCCACTTTCTCAATCTATATATAAATACACAGACATCCCTCTTTCAAGATTTTTCACAGATTTATTCCATGAAATATTGAATCATCCAAAGATATCATCACTTGAAAAATCATTAATATCATCATCTCATTTACATGAATTGTATCTCATAGCACATAATGTTCGGGATCCCATCACATATAAGACTGCCGTACTTACATTTGCCATTGCATATCCATTATTAATTGATTTAATTGCAAAGACGTCGAATGAAGACACATGGAATACAATGGTTTCGTTCAAAAAATTCATTGTATCTAATTGGGATACCACATACCCATTAATTGATCTTAATCTATTAGACTTAAATAATGACGTTAAGAATCTTGGCTGTAAATTAGCATCTGTGAAGTTTATATCTCAAGTGATTATCGTACATATAACACCTAGCGAGATTGATCAGAATGGTGGAATGAAGTCAATTACAATCATAGATAACCATCCTATCTTAGGGACAAAGAAACAAAATGAAAGAGAGGCCAAGAATCTTTTGGATCTGTTGTTGAATTATCTGATAGAAGAACCCATGATGTGTTCTGGTTTATTTATTGGGATAATTAATTGTTTAGCTTTCATTATTAAAGCAAGAGTACGAACGTCAGTGAGGATCTTGTCAGCAATATTGAAATTTAATATTGATGCTAAATATATGGTTGACCAAATGGACCCATTAAGATTCAGACTTGCTAAGAGAATGACTGAGAGATGTTATAAGAATTTTGTTCAATTCGGTATGAAGAATCAACTTATTAAGAAAGATATGGTTGGTGGTAGTGTTTATGGTGATAATACAATTGATTTTTATAGTAAACTGGGTAAAATTTCACAGACTCTTTTCGGTATTGGTGAAGAGAGTAAAGCCAAAGGTATACTCAATTTTGATGAGGCAGCATTTACAAATGTGATCCCTGAGAGAAAAAAAGCCGACTTGATGAATCGTAGAAAAATTCTTGATAAACAAAGGAAAATAAAGTTTAACGATAGACTATTGAATGCATTACAAAAGTACACCATGGCTAAGTTAGAATCAAGTGGTAATGACAAGACAAAAATCTTCAATAGTTCTACAATTGCCATGGATTCCTCATACAGTGCAATTTTTTCCTTGATGAATAGTGATAATTCAAAATTTGACTTATCCAAATTTAAAGACGAGTCTAATGATGGTAATGCTGTTGGAAACCAGAATATATTGATTAAATTATCTTTAGAGGCATTGACTGGAGCCGGTGGTAATAATGCTAAGTTTATTTCAGCACTTTCTATTGTTGCATCAAGATATACTAATTTAATGGGCAAAAGTAGGGATAAGAAACGTCCTGCAGTTGAAGTGGTTAGCGACTATGCCAATAAAAAAGTAAAGACTGAAAAGAATGAAGAAGATCAGGATGATGATGAGGAAGAAGAAGAGGAAGAAGAAGAAGAGTCACGTAATAAGTTGATTGAGGAAACCTTTTTTTTCAAACCTGAACCGTTGTCAAAGGATGTCAAAATTAGTCATTTGAAACGTATCATTGAACATATAATGTCGATTAAGGACATACCGAATGATAATAGTAATATTATCTTAAATAAGAAATTGAATAATGAAATCCTACACAAGCTGAAACTTTTAGATTGGAAAAATGAAGAATCTGGGTTTCATATTTTGATCAGGTTGGCGATCCGTGGTATTGGTCCCGACAACACAGAAATGTCAGACATTATTAGAGACACACTTTATGAATACTGTTTACAAGATTTTGATTCAAGAGTATCACTAATCTTGGAATGGATGAATGAAGAATGGTATTATGAAATGGAAAGCAAGATGCATGAGTATAACGCATATGATAAATGGTCTTTGAAATTGTTAAAAGGCTTGATTCCCTTCATAGAAAATAAGCACAGAAGGTTTTTCATCCGTTTGATGAGTGAATTGCCAAGATTAGAAAATAAGCACATTGCAGAAATGAAGCAGATATGTGTGGATCCAGCGAGAAACTCGCTTGGTTTTCAAACATTGAAATTCCTAGTTATGTTTAGACCTCCAGTTAAGGAAGTGATCAAAGGGTTCTTGGAGCAATTAATGAGTGAAGATAGGACGTTAGAAGCACAATGTCAATCAGTTTTAAAAAAGTTTTAGTATATAACCCACGTAATATGTAATAGTAGTAGTATTGAGATCTCTATCATCATTATTCCTAAAACTGACTTCTTTTTTTCTGTGACTCTGTTGCTTAGGGGATCTCGCCGCTGCCTCGAAATAATGATAAACGGAAATATATGCTTTAAAAGATAAGAAAGTTGTGGACTTTCGTAAACATAAAAGTTGCGTATTTCACTATTAAGATATTAAAGTGAAAGTTTACTCATTTTGCCAAAGAATATAGACCAACAATGCTATCACTATTGACCAGAGCCACTCTTTTGAGGACTTCTTTAGGACATCCTCAAACTATCCCAATGACCGTTTCGATGATAAGGCTGATTTCCACAAACTCATTAACTAAAGGTCAATTACCGTTCAAATATTCTATAAATGGACCTAAATTTGTCAAATATACAAAGGATCATGAATGGATTGCTGCACATGACGATGGAGTTGCGTTCATTGGTATCACGAAATATGCATCAGATTCTTTAGGTGATGCTACGTATATTGAACTCCCTGAACCAAATACAGAGATTGACAAAGGTGAATCAATGGGGTCTGTTGAATCAGTTAAGTCTGCTTCAGAAATCTATCAACCTGTAAAGGGTGAAATTTTAGAGGTTAACACTGCTCTGGAAAATAAACCACAATTGATCAATGAGGATCCCCTAGGTTTAGGTTGGATGGCCAAGATGAAAGTATCAGATTTAAAAGATATTGAACAAGGCGAAGATTTACTAAGTTTGGAGCAGTATGAAGAATCATTAAAGCATGATGATGATGAATGAGCAAACCTTCACAATATATACATATACATATATATATCAGCTTTATTTATTAAACTCTTTTTTAGTCTTCGTAGTCAACTGCAGAGCATGGACTTGATCTATTTCAATTTCGTCTTTCAATAAACTGTATATCAACTTATGTCTTTTTATCAGAGGCATGCCTTGAAATTTATCGCTTACAATCTCCAGTCTTAAATGTGATTCAGTGGTGTTGCTTGCTGCTTCCATTGGCTCATGAGTGGCATGCTTATAAGAGTCGTTGAATATTTGGTAATGGGTCATATCTGGGAATCTCTCTTTAATCTTTGCATTTATTTTAGTAACTATGGGTCCATCAATTCTTTGGTTTGCAGGTAATTTAGAAGCGTGCATCATGGAAATTTTACTGAGATTATGAGAAAATGTGTGTGTGATTGATCTAAAGACCATAGCAATATTACTATCATCCACTATAATATTAATATTCGAGGAAGAGAGGTGAAAGAATCATAATTGATTACTAAATATCTAGCAAGAGAGTAACGGCGCGAAATCTATTAGTGGGAAGGCTGGTAGAATTGCTGACTTAATATTTTCACCTTTGGATAACGATTTCTACATTGATATTTTTGAATATTTTACTCTGATTATTTGAGAACCGTTGTTCGATAGTGGCTAAGTATGAATCAATTTACTTGGTGTCGTGATCTTGAATATTAGAGTATTCCATGTAGACTTTCGTGCACTGCAGGACGGTCGGTTCATGTAAAAGCGCAAAAACCAATGATTAATCAATGATTGATTGATTGATTAATTGATTGATTGATTGGTGTTCCTTCAACTTACTGGATGTTAGTTACTTCGACGAAAATAGCCACAACAATTCAACGATATGCTCCCCAGGATGATAAGACTGACTAGATGTAACAACATTAACACAATAACGCTTTTAAGGGCTGATTTAATGAGGATACAAGGACGTAAGGTATCATCTACATCATCATTACTACAGCAATCACAAACACCTGAAGAAACAATGATTACCAAGAAATTAACTGACGCATTAAATCCTAAGTTGATAAGGGTACAGGATATATCAGGTGGATGCGGGTCTATGTTCTCTATTAATATTACAAGTGATAAGTTCAACACTTTGTCCACTGTAAAACAGCACAAGTTGATCAATAAAATATTAAAGGATGATATTCCCAGATGGCATGGGTTGCAACTGCAAACTAAGAAGGATACGTGAATGAACAAAGCTACATAACTGATCACATATGAATCTATGTATCTAAATATGTTTTCATACCTGTAAATAATGTATGGTCAAAACGAAAATGCAAACAATACAGCTCGTTATAATATATTTTACAACCAACTAAATGGACTAGACTTTCGTAAAGAGCTTTTCTCTAGAATTGATGATAGTCTTATTTGTTTAACACAGGAAAAGCCTTTGTTTACCTTTTCAAAATTACTGAAAATTCAATTCATGAAATTTCAAGAACTACACTGATATACCAGGCAGTAACTGCTTAATACTGTTATCATCAATTCTTGCAATCATCGAGCCTTACATTCAATGCAATTATGGATGCTAACTCAAAATCAATGAATAAAAGATTAATTGGGTCAAAAAAAAAAAGACATTCAATATACATTGATAAAAACAACTCTAATTCCATTTCAAATATATTACATGATGACACGTCAGAGAGTGATCAGCTTTTAAGCTCACATTCGGAAGAAGAGAACATTAACATGTTACTGACCTCTTCCCAAATATTAAACTCCACTTACCGTGATAATTCTTTTAATTTTGATCTGCTACATGATACGAAGAATAATAATAGCACTCTTCTAGAGGATGGCTCAATACCCAATCCTAAAACTACAAGGAAAACGTCCTTCCTTGATGACCTTAGGGACCAACCTGTTTCGAGAAGAGAGCCAAGCATAACAGATGATCTTCCGTTAAATTACACAAGCATAATAACATCTTCTTCAGCAACATCGTCTCCTCAGAGTCACTCTAAGCAAAGTATGTCAACACACAAACGAGAACACACAAATTCCAAATTCAAAGACGGACAATATTTGGAGCCTGATGATCGAATAGAATCGTTCGATGATGATGTAGACGACGAAAGGAAGGATCAAGATGATGATTTTGAAGATGAAACTGAATCAGGGTTCGATATTCCTCAACTAAAAGACTCTTTAACGCCCTGGAGGCAAAAATTATCGAAAGAAGCGGCAAATAAGGTAGTTGATGGTTATAGTAGTAGTCGAAAAAGCATAAATCGAGAAGACTTTAATCATGTTCTGCCTACGTATAATTCAACGTCCACTGTTTATGAAATTGAACATTTGCAAAAGCAATTGACTTCATATAAAGTGAAACAAAAAACATTATATGAAATTATTATAAGACAGTTAAATTCCAACTCAGAATCTTTGAATGATAAAGAAATTTATGAAAAATTAATATCGACAATTTCCCAAAACGATGAAGAAATAGATGAATTTAAAAAAACTATTGATTTGAAAGATGTGAAGATCAACGAATTGTATGATATCTTAAGAAAGACAAAGGATGAACATGCACAGACTCTAGAATATGCTAATGAATATTTGGAGCATTCAGAAATTATTTGTAAAAGTATCGATGATTTATTATCCATTCTTATTGAAAAATTTGATGTCTTACATATTTCTAAAGAGGAAAAAGATGCGCTTGTTAAGTCACGACAGATTAGTTCTACTTTTATTATGGTTAAATTGAACTCTTTGTCTTCTACATTATCTAATTTTCTGTCAAGCTTATCCAAAAATGATTACACTACTGTCAGCGTTAACGGTGAAAGTACCGAGTTGATTGACACAAATTTGGAGATTAATATTGAATCAATCCATAAACAATACGATAACTTTTTGAGCGGTATTAGAACAAAGCTTATCAAATCAAAAGAGTTTGAAGATCTCTTGTTGACCAAATTATCAGATCAAGAAAAAGTACTTAATAGGATATCTGACTTGGAACAGTTTTCGAAAATAACTAACGATGGCTTGAATGACGATCTTCAAAAGAGGAGCTCAGTTTTGTCAAATATCACTGAGATGAATAAGCGAGCAAGTTTAAACTTAACACAATCCTATCAAGAACATATTGACAGTCTAACAAACACAGTTGATACGTTGAAATCGATTATAAGTGACAGAGATGCAGAAATTGAAAAATTAAAGGAAAGATTGGATAAAAGTGATAATAAATTGAACAGAGAGATCAAAAATTTTGAAGAATTATCGAAATTAAAAGAAAAAAATTGGGAGAATCTCGTTAATCAGTTAGAAGCAGATTTAGAAGGTATGGCTCTATCAAAAAGTAAGTTGCATGACAATATTAATACATTGAATGAAAATTTACACAAGCAAGAAATTGAAAGTGACAAAAAAATAAAAGCATTGCAAAGGAACTTTAATGAGACTGCAGGAAAGTTTAATAAACTTAACGAGGAAAAATTGAGGGATCAAGAACTTTTCAGCAGACTAAGTGATCAATTAAATACCGTTAAGATGGAGAAGCGTCGATTACAAAATATGATTGAGCAATCTGCAACAAATGAAAGAGCAGTAATTTCACAGCATGAACAGGAGTTCAAGAACTTCAAACAACATTTGATTTTACACCTCAATAAAATATTCAAAATATTTCAGAAGATTCTTCAACAGAAATCGATAGATCAATCTATGAAGAAAATAAATTTCATCGAGAGAAATGACGGCTTAAATAAAGTGAAGATAATACAACCAAAATTGGAATCACTTTATACTTTTACAGAAACGGCATTAGAGTCAATAATGGAAGCCTATATTACAATACTCGCTGATGAGAAAGAAAATGAAGGGATTAATGGGGACGAATATAATAAAGAAATGGAATATTGCCGACAAGAAACGCAGTTTAGAATGGATGAGTTGCAACGTAAGTGGATTTCTGAGAGAGAAAGACGTAAGTTAGATGCTAATGCGGCAGAATCCCGTATTCACGCTTTGGAGAAGGAAAACGAATTACTTAAAGAACAATTATATAATGTGTCAGCACAATAATAGATAGATTTGTAATAATATATGTCATGGACCGTGTTTCATAGTTTGATTCCAGCCTTATCATTGCATATCAAATATTATTTTATTGCATAACTGATTATTAATTTTATTGCACTTTGAACTTTCAGGTTCAATGGGAACGCCATCCATATGGTAGTTGTAATTTATGCGTATCAGTGAATTAGCAGGCCGCTGATTATTGAACGCTTCCGGTTGAAATTTACAAAGGTATTATCATTTAGATAGAGTGTATCTCGGAACGTCATAGTCACAGATTATAATAACTAAAGAATTAAATGACAAAAGAAACAATTACAATTGTTATATGCGGTGATAGGAATGTTGGGAAGTCTAGTCTTGTCATTTCATTGGCAAAGGGGCGCTTTATACCAAATTTACAAGATGTGATACCCACAGTAACAATACCAAGAGATTTTTCATCAAATCCTTATTCAGCAAAAAGAACGATACTAATCGACACATCTGAATTGGATCAACATAAATTACACTTAGAATTGAAGAATGCAGATGTCATATGGCTTGTTTATTGTGATCGCGAATCTTATGAACGAGTGTCTCTTCACTGGATGATAATGTTCAGATCTATGGGTTTGAACATTCCTGTTATCCTTTGTAAGAACAAATGTGATGAATATCGTAACGATAGCCACTCAAATACACTACTGCCGGATGATACTAAAGTTGAAGACGAAGAATTTATTCCCATTTTAATGGAATTTAAAGAGGTAGATACGTGTATCAAAACAAGTTCGAAGAACCAGTTTAATGTAAACCAGGCATTTTACTTGTGCCAGAGATCAATTACCAATCCAATTGCACCATTATTTGATTCAAGAATTGGTGAGTTGAAACCATTAGCTGTAAAAGCCCTCGAAAGGATATTTTTACTCTCTGACAAAAGTCAGGATAATTATTTGAACAATGATGAACTCCTTGCTTTACAGAGGAAATGTTTTGGTAAAACTATTGATACAGCAGAAATTAACTATATTAAGAATATTCTAACTGATGTTTCTTCAAATCCACATGAATTTGCGGGCAATCCATTATATGTTCCAGATAAGGGTTTAACGTTAGATGGTTTTCTCATGCTGAACAAGATATATACAGAAAAAGGTAGACATGAGACAACATGGGATATCTTACGGGCATTTCATTATACAGATTCCCTTTGCATAAATGATAAGGTTTTATATCCGAAATTAAGCGTCCCCGATACATCAAGTGTAGAGTTGAGTCCCAAAGGTTATAGGTTTTTAGTAGAGCTATTCCGCAGGTTTGATAAAAATAATGATGGTGGTTTGAACGAAGAGGAATTAGAGCTTTTGTTTAAAAGTACGCCTGGGTTACCGTATCTATGGACAGCTACAAATTTTCCATTTTCTACTGTAGTTAATAACAAGGGTTATATAACCTTGCAAGGTTGGCTAGCACAGTGGAGTATGACCACATTTTTAGATTATAAGATTACAACAGCATATTTGATCTATTTTGGCTATGAGGAAGAGGTGAAAGATGTGTTGCATGTCACTAAGGCTAGAAAAATGAGACGTAGGGCTGGAAAACTTTATAGAGCAGCAGTTCATGATCGTAAAGTATTTAATTGTTTCGTTATTGGGAAACCTAATAGCGGTAAAAGCTCGTTCTTAGAATCATTCTTAGGACGTGTATTCACCGAGTCATATTCTCCAACCATCAGACCAAAAATTGCTGTAAACAGTCTAGAATTGAAGGGAGGTAAACAATACTATTTAATATTGCAAGAATTTGGCGAACAGGAATCAGCTATACTTGAGAATAAAGAAAAGCTTAAAGAATGTGATGTAATATGTCTCGCTTACGATTCTAGTGACCCAGAATCATTTTCATATCTGGTTGATATTCTCGACAGATACAAATATCTTAGAGATCTCCCACTAGTATTTGTTGCACTGAAGGCAGATTTAGATAAGCAACAGCAAAGAAGTTCAATTCAACCGGATATTTTTACCAATTCTCTATTTGTGAGTCATCCATTACATATATCATCCACTTGGGTAACATCATTGAATGAGTTATTCATAAAGATTAGTGAAGCCGCATTATCACCGGGCGATAGTACTCCTGGATTCCCGCCAGAGGAACGAAAAACTGACACAGACTATAGACAAACTGCAGTAATTTTAGGTTCGGCAATTGGGTTCATCTCGTTGTTAACGTTCACTACTGTGAAGTTATTAAGGCCATCGAAATTTACCAAGTAGAACACAAATATCCGGTTCTTCGTCTCTATTAATAATATTCAATTAGTTACATAAATCTATCTATTTTAAAATCAATGCCATTAGTATTTCGTTTATCATTTACATAAAGGACGCATATAAATGTAGTAAAAAGTTGCTTCATGTGAAGTCGTTGCCAAATAAAAAGTCATAATCAAACAAATCTAATCCTCCAAAGAAACCGGTAAAATCTGTATGTATTCCATGAGTAGCACCGCCTTGGCTTAACTCAGCAGAAGGATCTTCGCCGCCAAGTCCTGGAGTATGTGTTCCATTCGCATTATCATTCCCTGAGCTATTATGTACCTGATTAGGACGGTGGACCAGTGTCGCAGCAGAAAGCTTACCTAAGTTACCCAATGATGAATTCCACTCATGTACTGGATTGGAAAATCCTTTACTAGATAATCGAATACCTTCTATATTGGCTTGAGACAGGGTCGCATGCATTCTTTTTCCGTATCCTTTGATACCAACTGATGCATCAATGACTTTCTTTCTCAAATTGGTTATATCGCCCATAGTAAATTGGACGACATAGTTCTTTAACTTCAGGTCATCAATTAGGCTTTCCTTCTTGTCTGCTTCAAACCCAATTGTCATAGTCAGTGTTTTGACGATTCTCTGATGAATGTGTCTCATATGAACCATTTCAAATATACCAAGCCACAACTCACCTTTTCTCATCCGTTGTATTATGACATCGCATAATGCCAACATTTTAAACACAGAGAAAAACGTGAATCTTAGATGCTGTGATGCTAGCCTATGGATATTCTCTAATGCACCTTCTAAATCCTTATGTAGGGCATTCAAGCTTTCTATTCTCTTATTTATCTCATCTAGTGCGGCAAAATCTTCTTTATTAGGGTATTCTTGATATTCTGAAAATAGCATATTGCCGCCTAAACTTATTCTAAGAATAATTCCTAATAAACTAAAAATAGTGCTTGGTAATGCCAGTTGAATGAACTTGGTAATGTTATATGTAGTTAATGGTGTCAATGAGTCATCATATTCCCCATTAAAAAACATGTTAAATTCCGTAATCAATGAAAGTGCATTAGTGCAAGTATCGGTAAAATACTTGTAGTAATATGGTAGCAGCGATTTATCATTTTCTTCTGTCAATTTCATTTCAAAATATAAAAATAGTGCAGCAGCTGTTCTTAAACTCATCAGCTTGAACATAATTCTGCTATGAATTGACGTGGAGTTTATTGTTGCAAGGAATAGTAAATGGGATTTCAAGCTTTCAGGAGTCTGTTCCTTGGAAATATTTATCTCCTTCAAATTTATTATGGGAAAACTGGTATCAATAAAATTATGAACCCTTAAAGCAAGGTTTTCGATATCGCTCAAAGGAAAGTCATTATTGTACATCATGGTCAGATTATCTAACTCGGACAATAGCAATGAAAGTCGTGCTCTCTTAAATGAAAATTCATGAATGCTAACTAATTTATCATCCATACCAGGTTTTGCATCAGCTTTAACACGGGCAATGTATTTTTCTGAAGCATGTGGATCGTTAACATCAATAAATAGATCCATTAAACCTGTGGAAGAAACAGAATGTCTTCCTTTCAGACTTGATTCAAAAGAACAAACAGTTACAATCCCAATCCATAGCATTCTTCTGTGATTTAATATTCGTCTATCAGATAGACTTGCATCCTGAAGTTGAGGAAAGTCGGATGGATCTCTATGTAAACCTATCGAAGTAGCAAGCATCATAATCAGACTACCGATAACATCGGTTGGATGCTCCAAAAAGAAGTCACCTTCTTCAGGAGAAAACACAAAAAATGACCATATGTATAGCAAACATGTTACAATGTTTTCATTGGCACATGCACACCAATTTTCAGACGCTAGACAACGCTGAGCTAATAAAATACAATCATTACTAATTGGGTATCTGTTTGTCATTTCCTTGGTATATTGTAATTTATCGTCTTGGGGAATGTCTTCTACCAAATTGATAGAAATGTATGCTAATTTTAGAATTACCAGTAGCATACATAAATTCTCGATTTTAGATCTTAATCGAGTGTTACCCAAATGTATCTTAATTTTGGTAGGATCTTCTTTGTTAGGAAATAATGTGGTTGTCAATGACTCTTCAAACATTTCTTGTTCCATAAAAGGTAAATTTGGATAAACATATTCCGCAAAGAAGGCTTTGTATTTCATAATAATGTCATATGGAGGTAAAAGCTCCTCGAATTCGGCAATAAACGTCCTTAAGAGTTCTGAGTACTCGCCATCTGCAGGACAATGATCTTCTAGGTGTTGATGACCGACTGTATTATATAGCATAGAAAGAATCATACCAACCTTTAAGTTTCTAGTGGAATTTGTGTTTTGTAGGATACGATCTGTAAATTCATTAACTCTGGCCCTTTGTGATTCGTTTTGACATTGTTTAGCCAAGATCTCTTTTAATTTCAGAGCATTATTTGTTACACTAGGCTGGGTCCTTGAAATATTTGCATTAGCCGTTAATGCTGGAATCATAGTATTCTTTGAAGGATCTAAAAAGACGGAAGAGATTAATGTAGATATGAACTTATCTTGTATAATAATGTAATTCTCAGAAAGAGGTTTAACTTCCCTTTTCATAACTTTGCTCATGATCATTGTCGGATTCCTCTTATATAAATTAACTTTAATATTTTTTTCCCCTGTCCTCAGAACTGGTACAGTTCCTTCAGTATTCGATTTTTTGTTTATGTGTTGATCATCATTCTCGACCTCTTTAAAATCAGAAAAGGATCTCTTTAGTTGGTTTAAAGGGTCTTGTTCATACATCAATTTCATAGCCTTATTTTTCCAATATTCCACGTCCTTTTCCAATCTGGTAATTTTTGCATCTTTGCTTGGTATTCTTGGAGGTTGTTGCTTAGCTACATCATAAACACACGTTAAATTCTGTTTAACACACCGTGTACATGCCGGTTTCTCCTTATCACATTTGGTCTTTGCCTTTCTACATTCTTGGCACACAAAGGATATTCTATTCCTTTTCCTCACTTGACGGTTAGTAACGTCAACGGCGGGGCTATCAGTACCATCACCTGAAGATAGACGTTCTTGACTTCTAGAAGTTGCAATTGGTTCACGAGGTGAAATAGACATGAACTGTCAATATGATTCAAGATATTAAAATTGTATTTTTGTTTGGTAGGATGCACTTTATAGATGCATGTAAAGCTTAATTATATTCAATTGTTTAAAATCACGCATTTAAGTTATCAATGACCGGGCACTGGCAATAATAAAAAAAATTAGCGGCCGCCCAGCTGTAAACTAACCATATATCACAGACATACATATGAGGAAACTCGTAGATAAATAACATGTTGTCCTATAGAAGGTTGAGTTTAAATTACATAGATTAGAAAAAGTCAATTTTATTTTTTAGAAGTGTCTGCTAAATATGGTCTCTCAGAGGAATGAATTGTCATTCATATATGAAGAATGGTTCCCTGTACCACTGTAGAAACTATTTTCAGGTTTCTTCAGTTTATTATTATCACTAGAGGAACCTGTGTTCGGTATCTTGAGATCGCCTTGGTTTATCGTAGTAGTAGCTCCACTACCAAAGACTGCGGAAGCCGGTTTCACAGGTTGTTGTTCGCCGCTAACAAATTTGTTTAATCCCATAGAGCTACTTTCTTCATCTTCATCATCGAAAAGAAGTCTACTGCTACGATTTGTTGGATTTTTTAATGCAAATGTGTCATCACGAATCATTTTTTCTTGTTCAGTTTCATTAGTGTCCATTACAGCTTGTCTCAATTCAAATAACTCGGCTTCAGACTTATTATTATCGTAGTTGACCACACCACTACCATTTTGAATCTTCGGAATGAAAGACACACGATCATCCTTCATTGGTTGGTAACGAACATCTGGATTTCTATGGATCAGAGCTAATGTACATGTGACGATGGTGAAACAAAGTAAAAACAACGCAAATACTGCGTTCAAAACGAAAAGAATTATCGCCATTACTGAGGAAACCACAGCAGGTTGCTTGAATAAGTTACTAAAGAAGAGGAAGAAAATTGCGTTGATCAAATTGACTAAATGGATTGCAATGTTAAAAATATTTGTTCTTTTATCCAAATAAGGTCTAATCCAGCACAATGTACCGAAATAAAACAATTCAATGACGAAAATAACCATGGCCTGCGCCTTACCTTGATTTTGCAAAACGGCAACAAATAATGATCTTAAAAAGGCATATGATAGCATAGGTAATAACCACCAGAAGGCATCTGCTCTAAATTGTACATAAAGGAACCCGTAACGATTTAAGAAGTGGGAATCAGAATAAAGCAGATAAGCAGCGTTTTTATAAAGACGTAGTGATTCCCTACCTTTGATGAAGACTCTTGTAGTACCATAAGTTAACAACCCGGTAATAATAATGAATATGACCACGGCATCGACAACGACTGCTGGAGAATCTACTTGTGTGAATTCCCAAATCGTTAACAATGAGATTTGTGGGTATGCAATAATAGCTAATCTGAATAGAGTACCCTTTATGATACTGCCCCAATTTTTCCTGTATTGGAAGAAATTTGAAGTCTCAGCCATAATTCTTGCTCTCGTTAACACTTCAATTAGAGCCTTGAAAAAGATCAGTGATACAATGACAACAAATAAGAAGAAAAGAAAGAAAACTGTCCCAGTTAGAAAGAAGTTGGATAGTTCGATATTTGCCTTGTATGCTACACGTTGAATACCTCTTAGAACTATGATCTTTGTAGAATAGTCGTCGGGATTACGTTCGTTAGTTGTATAAAGGGAAGAATCATCCAAGATAGAATCGAAATTATAATCATCAGAGGAAGCAACACTGATTGAAGATCTCTTAATAAGGTTCATTAGATTTCTCTTTTGAACAGAAATGGATAAAATATCTTTGTTTGAAGAAATTACAGTAGATACCCCATTTGTCGCTTGGACATACCAATTAAAGATAGATTGCATAAATTTGGCATTAATGATACCCATTGACCATTGGAAATTTTGAGTCCAAGCAGCTGCGATAGGTGGTACACGAGAGACACCCATCATTGCTGTGATAGCCAAATTTTGGAAATAAATGAATAACGAGATGGAGTTAGAAGCGATATGAGCTGATGTGGCACTATACCCAATGACTGAGACGAAACCTGAAGTCAATACACCAATACCTGATATAGCCGCAATTGGCCACGAGGCATATTTAGTTTGGACGGTTCTATCATTAGAGACTATGGCTTGTACACAAGCTAGAGGAGTTGAAAAAGAGGTATCGTTTTGAGAATAAGCGACAACACGAACTTGGGCATCCAAATCAGGGATTGTGTAGGCAATACCTGGGACTTGTTTCAAGACATCAGAATCGATTTGATAAGAAGATCTGACATCAATTCTCCCAGCTGATAAAGGACATAGTGAAACTTCATTTAAAGTGCAAAGATCAAATGACTCTTTCATAACATTTAAACCATACGTGATCAACTCAGCTTTCACCACAACGTTTTCGTTGATGGTAGTTGTGGCATCAATATTGAATAAAACTGTGTTATTATGAGGGTAATATCTTACATCAAAGAAAGATGCTGTGAATTGTGAGTTATCCATACATGTTAGCAGTGATGATGTCTTTAGCATCTTTGAAGGAGTGGTTGATTTGGAGCTTGAATTTGATGAGCTGTCAGCTGAAACAGTGAATGGGAATATTATCAATTGAAAAATACATGACAACAACAGGAGGAGCCTCATCGTTGCTGTATTTGTAATGTTTTAAAGTATTTAATCTTTCTTTGTTCTGGCAACTATCTATTGAGAAGGATGTAACCAGCTACTATATATACATAATTGCATTCTTCACGATATGATATGAGATGGAAATGACTTGCAATTTGAATTTGAATTCGAGGCGCGAAATGACGAAAAAAGAAATCATAAGGCCTGGAATTTTTTGGAACGGGTAACTGTTAGGGTTTCATTTTAAGATTTAGGTTACAAATAGTTCATATTTACTTAACCCTTTTCGAAACCTAATTATTTTGCGGGTAATATATAAAGGTCAAAAAAACGCATATTTTTAGGGTTCAATACTTGTAAAACCCTAGGTTTACAAAATTTAGCGGATTCTCCGAATCTCCGAATAACAGCCGTTTAGCCGCAAGAAATGCACATTTGGCGTGCAACGCCAAATACAGTGAAGCGGTCTGTTTTTTTACTCCAATTTCAAGCTTCGAGAAGAATTCATAATACAGGTAAGTTGAAGTGGCAAATATATAAATACTGCTGATTATTGTTACTCGTTCTCTTGAGTTTCTTCTCGCTTCTTATCAGTTCCTCAATCGTTCCAACAAACTAAGAAAGGAAAGAAAGAAATATAAAGAAAAAACCAACAAACAATGTGTCCAACTGCTTCCTCAGTGGAAAAACCATTATCGTTAGTCGACGATCTGAAGGCAAAGATCGCTTCTGCTACCACGTCTTCCACGGCCGCTGAAGCTGCTAGGAAGGAAAGAGAATATGAACATTTGACTTCTGTCAACGTCGTTAAACAATCTCCAATCAGTCATCGGTTGCAAAGCGATTTGGCTTCTCATTACTCACCACATGTACAAGATATGCAGGAATACCAAAAGATGTATAAACAATCATTGGAAGATCCAGCAACTTTCTTCGGTACTAAGGCTAAACAATTTTTGAATTGGTTTAAGGATTTCGATCAAGTTTATATCCCTGACCCAAAGACTGGCTTGCCCTCGTTTGAAAATAATGCCTGGTTCTTAAACGGTCAATTAAATGCATGCTACAATTGTGTGGATAGACACGCTCTGTCTAATCCTGATAAGGTCGCTCTAATTTATGAAGCTGATGAGCCAGGTCAAGGTTACAAAGTTACATACAAGGAATTGTTGGAACAAGTATCTCAATTGGCTCAAGTTTTGAAATATTCAATGGGTGTACAAAACGGTGACACTGTTGCGGTCTATATGCCAATGATCCCACAAACAATTGTAACATTATTAGCCATTGTTCGTATCGGTGCAGTTCATTCTGTCGTTTTTGCTGGATTCTCCTCTAACTCCCTACGTGACAGAATTAATAATGCTAACTCCAAAGTCGTTATTACCACTGATGAATCATGTAGAGGTAGTAAAATTATTGAAACAAAGAGAATTGTTGATGATGCGTTGAAAGAAACTCCAAATGTGAGGCATGTCCTAGTCTACAAGAGAACTGGTAATCCACAAGTTAACTTTAACTCTAACAGAGATTTAGATTGGACCACAGAAATGGCCAAATATAAGACTTATTATCCATGTGAACCTGTTGATTCAGAACATCCTTTGTTCTTATTATATACTTCTGGTTCCACTGGTACTCCAAAAGGGTTACAACACTCTACTGCAGGTTATTTATTAGGTTGTCTATTGACTATGAGATATACTTTTGACACTCATCAGTCCGATGTTTTCTTCACAGCCGGTGATGTCGGTTGGATTACTGGTCATTCTTATGTCGTCTATGGTCCACTATCCTATGGTTGTACAACTGTCATCTTTGAGGGAACCCCAACTCATCCAAATCATTCCCGTTATTGGAATATTATTGATGAATATAAAGTGACTCAATTTTATGTGGCTCCAACTGCATTAAGATTATTGAAGAGAGCTGGTAATTCTCATTTGGAAAATAACTCATTGAAATCATTACGTTGTTTGGGATCTGTCGGTGAACCAATTGCCGCTGAAGTCTGGGAGTGGTACTCTGAACAAGTAGGTAAGAATGAAATTCCAGTCATCGATACATATTGGCAAACTGAATCTGGGTCTCATTTGGTAACTCCATTGGCAGGTGGCTGTACTCCAATGAAACCGGGTTCAGCATCCTTCCCATTCTTTGGTATTGAAACTGTAATCCTAGATCCAAACACTGGTGAGGAAATTACAGATGATCATGCTGAAGGTGTCCTTGCTGTGAAGAGAGCTTGGCCATCATTTGCAAGAACTATTTGGCAAAATCATGATAGATATCTGGATACATATTTGAACCCATTCAAAGGTTATTATTTCACTGGTGATGGCGCCGCTAGAGATAAAGATGGATACATTTGGATCTTGGGTAGAGTTGATGATGTGGTAAATGTATCTGGTCACAGATTATCCACTGCAGAAATTGAAGCAGCAATCATTGAAGATAACGCTGTGGCAGAATGTGCTGTGGTGGGTTTTAATGATGACTTGACTGGTCAAGCCGTTGCCGCATTTGTTGTATTGAAAAATAAGGCAAGTTGGTCCACTGCTTCTGAAGAAGAGTTGTTAGACATTAAGAAGCATTTGATCTTGACTGTAAGAAAAGATATTGGTCCATTTGCTGCACCAAAATTGATTATCTTGGTTGATGATTTACCAAAGACAAGATCAGGTAAGATTATGAGAAGAATCTTAAGAAAGATTCTTGCTGGTGAAGCTGATCAACTAGGTGATGTTACTACTTTATCAAATCCAGATATTGTTAGACATTTGATTGATTCAGTCAAGGTATAACCTTTGGGAGAAGAAAAGAAAGAAATCCAGGTTCATTTTTGTGTTTTTATTCTACCTTTTTTTAGTTTTTATTTAAACCATATTTTTGCTATAATATATATTCGAAATAATTCAATCTCCTTTTTAAATAGTGTTACTCATGTTCCTTATATTGATGCATACTTTCTATATATATATATATCATACTATCACGTTATTGCACTTGTAGATGGTAAGAAACATTCCACAATGGAACCCCTTAAAAACATATCTCTAATATTTGACTTCTTAGCCAATACACCACCAATCATGACAATGGCACCATTAGATAAATGAGCTCTACATGCTACACTTACAACCAGCTCTGATTTATCCACTTTTTCACCTCCTAATATGACTGGCCATTTATGATCAGGAGAATTTACAACTTTATAATCCCTTAAACATTGTGTATTCAAATCAATCATATTCATCATTGGTGAGCCCACAGGTAACGATGAATCTATCGTTGCGTCATCATCATCATTAAATAAAATGTCCACATCCCGTTGAGTAAATCCACCTACACATATTGCACAATGACCAACTGTGGTCATAGAATGACCCACTAGTGATATGAGACAAGGTATTAGACCTTTACTTTCATCATTAGTCTCAGCAAATGTATCTATTCTAGTCCATTCTTCCATTTCTACGTCGAACCACCACATGTCTCCTAATACATTATAGTCATTTGATCCCCCATGCAAGATTATCATTTTTTTGCCCTTTTGACCAGGTTTACCACCATTACTATTTAAATGGGTGTTTAATCCATCACTGTTACTAGCACCTCCCTTTTTCATGGGTACTGAATGTACTTCACCAGAAGTTACATTTGATTTTGATTGTATGTGTGATGGTAAAGGTGAATCCTTCAGTATCGAAGAGCCAATATTTGTATTATTATGAACTGACTCCAGGGGAGTATCCAGCTTGGAGTTGGAGTATAATCTTTTAGATATTGTTTTCATGTTTAATTCAGCAATGTCTTGCCCAGCACTCACTAGGTCGTGTTCATCTTCAATTCGGAAGTATTTCTCTAGATCTTTTAATAGTTCTGTTTCAAAATTATATGATTCTAAGACGGATTTATCTACAGAACACATACCTGCAAACCCTCTTTCAGATGGCCAACTACCTTGAATATTAGACTTTTTATTTATTAGTGTGGCCATTGCTGAGTCCGCAAATTTGTAGTATCCTCTCTTACCACGGAGTTGTACTGGGAACTCTAGTTTCCAAAGGTCGTTCATTGCTTCATATTTATCATCAGCGGTTTGTCTATATCCACCAAATACTAGAATGGAATAACTGTTGGATGTAGACAAAGTTGGATCTTCAAAAGAAGTCCTGATCTCGTTAGTGGAAAATAGAATATGTCCAAATCTTGGTGCCATGTTAGTGAAAGCATTGTTTTTCTGCATCTCACCAGCTGATGTTTCCTCTTCTGGTGTGGCGATACTAGATAATGTAGTCGTGGAAGTTGGATGATGTGATATGATTTCCACTTTTGTGAAATTGAATGTTAATGTATCTAAGATATAACCATCATTGTTTAGAAAGATTGATTTCTTCAAGAAATATCTTCCCTGTGGATCAGATGTCGCTTCAGTTTTCAATTCAAACCCTCCATAAAAGAATATGTATCTTTCAGTTAATTTAGCCCCCTGAGCACAAAGTAATGGCGGAGGAATATGACCTGATATTTCAGGTTTACTTAAATGGTTCGATATTAATGTAGTAACATATAAGTATGGGTTGCTTATCATAGCTGGGTCATTGATAATGTCCCTTAGTATTGGTGGTGGTAAATTTTTAATTGGATCTACAATGAAGTCATCCAGATTTGGAGCCTCTTCATCATATTGGTAGCATGGGATAAGGCCGCCCAATATATAAATATTATTATTCAATTGAACAGAACAATGGTAAGTAAATGCAGGTAGTTTTACTTCAGAAAATAAAGATGTTACCATTGAACTTCCAGCATACGAGTCATATTGTTCCGGGTTATAATTGGTGCCTCCAATAAACAATGGAATGGATTTCTGCTGGTTATTTATACTGTTTGAAAAAGACGGTTCATATGTATCATTCGTTGGAGGTACTCTATTTGAAATTAAAGCATTTTGGAAGTCATTTCTCACTGAGGGTATCCACAATCTATGTCTATTCAAGATATCCCAACCTCTCAAATTTACAGTTAATAACCGTTGATAATATTTCAAATAAGGTGTAGCATATGCATCTGATTCATTAGGTAATTTTGATAAAGTAGTTCCTTTCAACTTAGTACTAGCAATGGATATATGTTGATCTGAAGCTGAATCTCTTGTGCAATGTGGCAAATTTATTTCTGCCAATGTTCTCGATATTAAAGTTTTCTTCTTCTCTGGGACTATTGATTCATGTGGAGAATTCAAAAATGTTTCTAAAAGAGTATCAATTGTGGCACGATCACGCTGTGCTGCAGTGGAGGAAGATGTAGATTCAATAGAGCTTGTTACGCTGCCACTCCTCAAAGATGAAGTGTTATTACTTGGTTTTCTAAATGAATAATATTTTTTTAAGGCATATTCATTTTCTGTGGCCATATTTTTGTGTGTCAGTTCTTGTTGTTCTTGCAATTTTGCTAATACAGATACATAATTTGACACGTAGGGTAAAGATTTATATTGGCAGTTGGTTGGTATATGATAGTCGTGCTGTTGTGATGATGGTGCCGTAGGTATTATATCTAAATGATGCTGTTGTAGGGATTCCACTTGTAACGGATCTATACCTCCTTGCGAGGTGGACCTTATTGTATTTATTGGGGAACCACTCATGCTATCAAATAATTGTGTATTCATCGCTACTATACGTTTCTGTTTTCTGTTTTGTTCTGTTCTATGCAGTTTAGTTCTCTCTTATTGTTTTTCCCTCTGTTGATTATCTGATTTCACTTCACTTCAATCTGTTTGTGTATGCATGAATCTCGAATCTAATAATAGAATGCCAGAAGATAGTGTAAATTAGACAACGAAGGTAAGTACACTAACAAAATAATAATAATGGATGACCGATAACTGACCCTTTCTAGTTTGTTTCGAAGGCAAATGTTATGCATATATTTTTCAATAATTGTGAACCGGATGGCTTGACCATATTAAGTTTGGATTGGATTGAATTGTCAAATCCCTTCGTAAAAGCAGAGAAACAGCGTAGCAGGGTAATAAGCTTCCAGAAGTTTCGTTGCATCTGACAAAACAATAGAAAACAGCAACTACCACATCATGTGGCATTACAGTGTTTATCACCGTATGTGTGTATTTAATGTACAGAATCTATGAATATGTATGTTCAGCGTGTAATATACATAAAAATATTGAAAACTTTGGGGTAGTTTCATTCGCCATCCTCCTCTGGCAACATGTCGAACATGTTCACTGTCTTTTTATCTATAGTTGTCTTCGTGATGCTAGTGCCTGGACCTTCCACAGTTTCCTCTTCCATATCGATTTGTTCCTCATTAATCATTGCAACTTCCACTCCTGCCTTGGTTTGGACCGTGTCAGTATTTAATGCACCAGACTTTGCTCTCAAATCATGTTTGATGGATTCGTTAGTGGTATCCCAATTTGCCTTCCTAATATTTTGAACGAATTTGGCACGGTGTTTCGATTTGGCAATTTTACCATCCAATCTATTGGTAAAGTTTAGTGCTTTTTCCAAGCGTTCTTTATCCATGGCCGTGATTGAAGAACTTAGTTTCTTCTCCAAGGTTTTCTTGCCAATCTTACTTCTGTCTTTACTACTTGTCTTCTTGGCCATTTTAGCTTCCAGCAATGCTTCATTCTTGGCTGCTGTTCTAATTAAGATATTGGTTAAATCTGTCTTCTCGGCTCTTGGTAGCTTTTCCAAATCCTTAGAGGCCAATCCGAAAGATTCAGCCTGTCTGGCATTTCTTGTGTTTTTACCATTCTTCTTAGCCATCCTGCACAGTACTTGATTTCAGTAACTATCGTGGTTTGTAGTACACAATAGATGGTTGAGTGTATGTCACCCATTTCTTTCTTTCCTGAACTACTGAAAAATTTTAACTCATCGCACTTCCAGAAAAAGCCCGTGAACAGGAAAATATAGTAGGTAAATAAATATTATTCATTAATACAAAAGGTATTTATATTGTCGTAAAGTTCGTTAAAAATACAAAAAAAATGGATATTACAACTCATTATGATTGTTTGGAGTCAAAAGAATCTTTATATTTGCTTCCTTATGGTTCATCAATTCCATGAATCCCTTCTCCCAACCATTTTCCAATTTTTGCTTCCCAGTAATTAAATGTCTAGTCTCCTCAATGGAAATATCACCTTTATGAATAGCATCAACAACTTCTTGAAAATCTTGAACGACATATCCAATAGAACCAGTCAATTTCTTTTCTTGTAATGTAATGTCCATTGGATAATAATCGATAGGATGAGATCCCCATATGGCAACATTAACAGCAGTACCTCTAAATGTTATAGCATGTAATGCAGTATTGAAAGTGGCCTTCACACCAGAACAATCAAAGGCAAAATCGAATCCATCATGACCTTCTGGAATATCACGCAATTTCTTGACGGTTGCTTCAAATGAACCGTGTTTTGACGGATCAAACACTTCCACTCCCAATTTGGAGGCTAAATCTCTTCTAATGGCTGCCAATTCGGAAACAACAATTTTGGAAGCACCATGGGCTTTCAAGGCAAGAATAGTAGCCAATCCAATTGGACCAGCACCTAGCACTAAAGCACTCTTCCCTGAATCCTTCTCGAAGTGTGCCACTTTCACTGCATGCCATGCCACAGATAAAGGTTCCACTAATGCACCAACATCAGTGGGTACCTCCTCAGGTAATTTAACCACATGTCGTTCACCAACAACTACTTGTTCAGCAAATGCACCACCAACGACACCAAGACCAGTAAATCCTGCGTGATCACAACAATTGTCAAAACCTTTACTGCAAGCAGAACATTGATAACCTTGTTTGACATCCGATTCAGGCCATCTGTGAATATCTTTACATCCGCATCCAGCTTCTACTACGACTTTCTCTCCGACTTTCAATTTAGTGACACCTGATCCAATGGCTTTAACGTACCCACAAAATTCATGGCCCATAGGTTGAGGTAATGGTTGATTTGATAAGGGGTGTAATTCTCCATCCTTTGGCATGAAGATTGGACCATCAGTGTATTCATGTAAATCGGTACCGCAAATCCCACACCATGCAACGTCAATTAGAACTTCATCTGGGGCCTTAATTGTAGGTGTTGGTAAATTTGAAGCGAAATGAATGTCTCCCTTCTTGTAGTATGCTACTGCTCTCATTATTATAGCAAGGTGAGGGTATGTCTATATATGTTCAGATAGGAACATTTTGAAGAAAAAAAAAGAAAGAAAAGAAGAAAACGGCAAGAATTGGAAAACAATTATGTAGGTTTATATAATGTATTGTTTTAGTCTACGTGAGGGGGGTAAATTTTCATAATGTAATGACATGACTATTGTTTGTTTGTTTGTTTGTCAGTGGCGAAATCTTTCCGGGGAAGAAAGAGTTGGGTGGGGAGTCGGGCATGAACTATCGAGCATTGGGAGAGAAAATTGTGATGCTTTTGTCCAGGATAAAAGGTTAATCAAAAGTTCTCGATAAAATAATGGAAAACTGGAAGTGAAGCAAGCACCAGATTCAAGATGACATGTATGAGCAATGAATATTAAATCTATTTTAGATTATACGGGGCATTTACTGCTACACAAAGGAAGTCAGCGGAAAAGGCACCTGAAAATATTTTAAATTTCTTATATACTAATGTCACTATATGTCTTTCAAATATGGAGAGATGACAGAATATATATACCTATATTCTGTATGGCAAGAAAATGGATCAACTCTTCAGATTAAAAATCCACTATAATGTCTTCAAATGCTAATAATGTGCTCGCAGTTTCCGATTTTGCTTGAACACAAGATTGAAAGAAAGAATTAAAAATATATTTGAAATTGAAAAATATGATATTAATTAGATAGTAATATACATGCTAGGTGCTAAATATTGAATATGTTCATATATGTAGGTAGTGTAATTGTATCCACGGCCCATGCAGAAACCAGTTCTTTATGATAATGTGTATATAAAACAGTATAACAGCCGATTAATAATGCAGGAATACAACACTAGGAAGCAGGTTAGAAAAAAAAAAAAAGGATGAAGAAAATGCTGGGCAACCAGAAAATAATAAGTAAAATCCAGTTACTTAATCAGAATTTGGCTAATGTAATTAAAGTTTTGCCTTTAAAATTAAATGACCTTTTTTTTTTTTTGTTCAGGTTCATCACCTAATTCGCCATGATTATTTGGAGTTAAGATGATCTTTATGGTTTGTTCTTTGTGAGTAATCAGTCTTAAGATAGCATCTTTGACACCATTCTCAATCGGTACTTTACCTGTAATCATATGTCTTGCCTTTTCTACATCTATTAGTTTCCTTTCAAATGCATCAATAACTGCTTCAAAATCATGGTAAGTGTAACACATAGAACCGGTATAACTCTTTTCTTGATAAGTCAAATCCATTGGTAAGAAACTCACTGGCTTGTTACCCCAAATGGCCACATTGACAGCGGTACCTCTAAAGGTCAGACATTCGATGGCAGCTTTCAAAGTAGCGGCATTACCTGAGCAATCAAAGGCGTAATCGAATCCATCACCACCTGGTGCAATGGATCTTAAATATTCAATGGATTCTTCGTGGCTTTTTTTTGATGGATCATAAACGATGGCACCCATCTTTTTAGCGAAGTCTCTTCTAATCTTTGCAGGTTCGGAGACGACGATTTCAGTGACTCCATGACCGTTCAAAGCCAAAATAGTACCCAACCCAATAGGGCCCGCGCCGACAATCAACACAGAGCAACCTGGTTTAAACTTAGAAACTCTCACTGCGTGCCATGAGACAGCGATAGGTTGAATTAAAGCAGCAACGTCCATAGACATATGGTCAGGTATTTTATAACAGTGTCTTTCATTCATTACCAATCTTTCAGCGAACCCACCTGATTGCACACCAGCACCGACTAGTCCTAAGTTTGAGCAAATGTTATAAAGTCCCTTCTTGCAAGCCGCACATGGTTCTTTATCGACATTTGGGGAATTTGGCCAACGGTATCTATCTTTGCAAGTACCTGTTGGTTCTACGACGACTCTGTCGCCAATTTTAAATTTAGTCACACCTGGACCACATTCAATTACAGTACCTGCGATTTCGTGACCCATAGCTTGAGGTAGACCTTCACCAGATATTTCATGACAACAGCCGTCTTTGGGGAAGAAAATTGGACCATCTTGAAATTCGTGTAAGTCGGTACCACAGATACCGCACCAAGACACATCGATTATCATTTCGTCAGGCGCGCTGATTTTTGGTTCTGGCAAATCGTTTGTGAATTTAATGTCACCTTTTCCGAAGTATGCTAAAGCTCTCATAATAGTAGTATTGTTAGTTTGTTTGTTTGTTTGTTAGTTTGATGGTTTATTGTGAATGACAATAGAGAAGAAGAACAATAGAGAAAGAGAAATGAATATGTAATAATTCCATCAGTACGCGACACTTATATACATTTGAACGGTTGGTTATGAAACAATTGTTGTAATTGTTCAGACTGAGAGGATTATGTTATTACCTGGAGAGGGTTACAAGGGTACCTGGCGAGTTATGGGCATGCATGAAGACCCTTAACGTTAACAAAAGAGGAGAGGAGAACGGGAGCGTCCGGCGAGCTGCCGCAGAGAACAATCCGGTTGTTCTTTCGCCCGTTTCCGTGGGAAGAGGCGGTTTTCTCCTCTTTTGTAATTGGCTGTCCGTGGCGCCACTGAATTACGTATTGCGGAGATATACGCCCACCGCCCCGCTAAGCCCATTTTGTTAGTGTGCGTGCGTGCCGCTCGCTCGGCTGCTGCCTCGAGAAAAAGAGAGGCAAGGCAACGGGCGTGGCGATGAAGTTTTCTACGTAATGGACATCAAACTAAGAATTAAAGCTACAGAGGCAACGTTCAGCCGTGCTTTCCATTCTTTTCACGACAAAACAGAAAAACATGAATGTTTTTCTCGAAACACGTACCGTGCAGATCTTGTGTTTTTCTTATCTACACATGGTAAATAATAATTGAGAAACTCTGGTCTGCCATTTAATGAATTGGTGGGCGTGCTGCAGGATCAAGAAAAAAACTAATTTACTTAAAGTTTGTCGGAAAAGTTTCATTACGTATGTTGGCTTTTGCTTTTAACTTTATTGTTTTTTCTTCTTTAAACGTTATTAATTAAGTATTATATAATTGTTTTTCTATGTGTATATACCCCCCCTTAATTTTTTTTCTTGTTACATTATCATTCCACGGTGCTTAAAAAACGTCACCTTGGTCTAACATAGCATCTGCCACCTTGATGAAAGATGCAATGTTACCACCCTTGAACAAAGATGGCAAGGCATTTTCATTGGATTCAACAGCGTATTCCTTGGCAGCCTTAACACCGTCGTTGAAACAGTTAACCATCATCTTCTTCAATTCTTGATCAACCTTTTCTCTAGTCCATCTAACCCTTTGGCTGTTTTGGGCCATTTCCATACCAGAAACACCAACACCACCCAAGTTAGAACTCTTACCACCAACGTACCAAACGTTTTCCTCTATGGATTTGGCAGTAGCACGAGCAGTTTCAAATACTTCAATGGCTTCTGGAGTACAACCCATATTGGATCCTTCAGCAACAAACTTGACACCAGCGGCAACTAAACCCTTGGCTTCATCACCAGAAACCTCATTTTGGGTGGCACATGGCAAGGCAATATCCACTGGACCAGCAATAGTCCATGGTCTAGCACCTGCAACGTATTTGACCTTGTTTTCAGTGAATGCAGAGTATTCATTGACGATGGTTTCCAAAGTTTCAAACTTAATCTTAGCTTCAGCAATGGCAGCGATTTGTTCAGTGGTAATACCATTTTCAGCAAGAATACAGCCCTTAGAGTCAGAAAGGGACACTACGGTACCACCTAATTCAATAACCTTTAATGCGGCAAATTGAGCAACGTTACCAGCACCGGAGATGGCAACACGCTTACCAACAAAGGATTCTTTACCCTTAGTAGCATAGTCGATCATAGCTTGAGTAAAGTATACAACACCGTAACCAGTAGCTTCTGGTCTAATTAGAGAACCACCCCAGTTCAAACCCTTCCCAGTAAGAACACCTTCCCAGGAGTTCTTGTAAGATCTGTAGGCACCAAACAAATAACCGATTTCACGACCACCTACACCAATGTCACCAGCTGGAACATCGGTATCTTGGCCGATATGTCTGCTTAATTCTCTCATAAAAGCGTAACAGATTCTTCTGATTTCATTGTCAGATCTACCTTTCAAATCAACACATAGACCACCTTTAGCACCACCCATGTCCAACCCAGTTAGGGCATTCTTGAAGATCTGTTCAAAACCTAGAAATTTTAGGATGGATAAGTTGACACTTGGATGGAAACGTAACCCACCTTTGTAAGGACCCTTAGCAGAGTTGAATTGAACTCTGTAACCTTGTGCGACTTCTTGGACCCCACTGTCGTTTTCCCAAGTAACTCTGAAAGTGATGATTCTTTCAGGAACAGAGACGACTGGTAGGACTTTTTCGTATTTTGGATGCTTTTCAAACAAAACGGAGTCCTTTAGCGCAAGGACGATTTCGTCGTAAGCTTGTTGAAATTCTGGTTCGTAAGTGTTGGCAGACATTATTAAGTGGAGGAGTGGCTATTTGATTTTTGCTTTAACTATAGTATAAGACTAAAGATACAGACACAGATACCAGACGGTTCGAAGATAAGCATGCAAACGTCAAAAAAAAAAAAGTTTCAAGGAATTATAAGCTTTATATAATGATTGTGCCGTTGTTTTTCTTTTTTTTTTTTTTTTTTCACTTCTCTCGACTTCTCTGAATCATGTTACATCGAACCTTTTACGTGGGTGCGCAGATTACAGCTGTCCCAACGCAAGCTCGAAAGGAAGTGCCTTGCGATGCGACCGGCGGCGGCGTTATCTTGCGGCCGCTTTCTTTTTTTCGATGCGATAAGATACCGCTTTCAATTCCTATTGGCTGGCGTCCCCGTTATAGGCCCGGGTAAACTGCCTCATTATCAGGACGCGTCGATTGGCCCGCATACCGCGGGCTTAGTAAGCAGGAAATTAAGGTGCAAATTCACCGCTGAGTCTTCAAGTCCAACTCGTCCAGGATGTACTCGAAGACACCCAACTCCCGTCTGTATTGAAGTATTCCGGAACTCTCCAGCACACTGGCATCTGTCTCATCCATGTAAAAATCAACGTCGTCCGGTTCTAACCCGAACTTGTCCAACAGGTAGTATTTGATGTCGTCTACCAACTCCACGGTATCCTTTTCTTGACGTGTGGAAATCCTCTCCGAACTCCTCTTGATCGCCATCTTCAACTGGTTGCTGTCAGCGTACTCGTCGATTCCTTGTGCGATCATTTTCGCAGCATACTGTTCCAATTTCTCCATCCTGGTGTCCCATCCAAGATACAGGATGTCAAATATGGAACTTTCACTGAGAAAATCAGGGGATTGGATGATTACTGTCGCAGCCATCGCTTTCAATCTGTCCTCTAGTATATAATCCGCTAACTTTAACAGTTCTACAGCATACTCCCAAGGTATCTCGGAATTGTCATAGTATAGATACCGTATTAACAACTCAACAACCTCGAATGAATATTCGGGCAACGTAATTGTAAGGATCGAATTATCCGATTCTGATTCGTATATTTTCCGTTCTTGGAACTCATTGGCAAACATCCTCTTGAAATACTCCGCTCGAAACAACATGACTAGATGACTACCATATATCCTTCGCTCTCCACTTGTGTTGGTGGCATACAATAACACATCAGGTGAATATCTTGCCTCTTTCCACCGTCTTGGGGTAGCATCATCCTTTTTAACGTTATCACAATCATTAAAGATATCTTCCACAAATAATTTAAGTGACTTTCTAGCAGTCTCAGTGAATTTGTATTGATACTGTGTCATCAATGTAGATTTCTCCGTAGGATCTGTCATATGCTTGACTTTTTCCAGAAACTCCGCTAGAATGGGTAATCCCAACAACTTGGCATTATTAATCAATACATCATGATTCTTAGCATTGATTTCATGTAGAACAGGTATCAAATAAATATACTTCATTAACACTTCAAACACTTCCAAATTATCACTCATCTCATGTGGTATCTTCTCCACTGTCTTACCATCCCATTCATTATCTAACTTTTGAGACAAATATTGACTTCTTGCCACTAATAAAAATCTATTCACCTTAACCTCATCTTTCCAATTACATAGCCGGAAACAAATATCTTTGGTATCCACAATATACTCCCCTTTAAATAAAGACGATATATGAGCAGCAAATGGTTGATTCACATCAACAGCTTTAGATACATCATACGCTAATAGGATATCCCTGATGGCATCAGTCAATGCTCCATATATACAACGTGCACCTTCGTATCTGTCTCTATCACAAATTGCACCCCTTTCCAGTAATAATTGAACCATTTCTTTATGGCCACACAGACTGGCTAAAAACAAAGGAGAATTATCAAATTTATCAACTTCATTAATGTTTACTCCCATACTTATTAGCCTGTCTGCATTCTCAACATCTCCTATCCTACATGCATAACATAACTCTAAGAAATTCTTATACATCATATTATAATCTTGAATTATTACGCCAAGTACAATCTTCGATACAACTATGCAGGTATATATTATCTATGTACTGATTTATCAAGCTGATCTCTTTTTTTTTTTTTCCACCAAAAAATTTCCATCAAGCTTAGTTTCCCTATTTACTTAATCGCTGAGCGAAAATAAATCTGCCACTCTTTTAATCTCATTTCACGTACCATGGCGTTTAAAAGATGGCAAATTCGTCCTCTTCTCAACAACCAATATCTTCTCACCATCAATCACGCATCCATTCAACTTTAATCCACGATCTCGACCCTCCCGTGATCGGAACTCCACGTATGCACATATGTTCTTCTTATCTTTCTTTCTCCCATCCTCAAATAACGTAATCCGCACAATCTCATCATCAGCACTCACGAACTTATTAAAATATGATTCAATAACATCAGGACCCACATCACGATGGAATCCCTTCATGAAAACTGATCGAGAATCAACTTCATGTCTCCTAATTTGTTTCTCCTCATCAGTCTCACGAAATTTTATGCGTATGTTAGTGTTACCATTACCTACCTTATCTTCATAATTTTCCATATTATTCTTCGCTGAGTTCCATTGAGGATTGACCTGCACGTACTACCCTTCTTCCACTACTTCCCTCTACTTTTCATGTATCATCAGGCGGGAATATTTATTTAGACAGGGTAACTTGGCAAGGTTGACCATTTGAAGTTAATGTTGGTTTTTAGTTGGATTCATCGATGAATCTTTAAGACAACTGACAAAGGAATCAATCTTGCTACTCACAAGTGCATGTGCTACAAGACGTCGTTTATGTAACTCTTTTGAAACTATACAGAAATATGAGGATTGTTTTGATCTTTTCGCTAGCTTGTATTATGTGAGATTTATCAACTGTTTTCTCACTATCTGGCTTTGAATCCAAACTCAAACCAATTTCATGAAGATAGAAGCTTCAAAAAAGCTTCCTTTAGATTTTACTTCTTAAACAATTTTTTTAATTTTAAATTGTATTGATTCGAGAGAAGATCACTAATTGAAAGCATTAATGATGATAGAGTTCAAGGCTATTTTAGTTTATTTCTCAGAAAATACCATGATATTTAATGTTGCTTATTATTGTAATTTGGTTAAACCAAAAAAATATTTTAAAGTAATCCCGTAACTAAATGACTCTTTTTAGTAAATAATTAGAGTAGATATCTTAGAAAACTATAGCCAGAAAGTTTAAGATTCAAAAAAAAGATTACAAATCGCCATCCATTAAGGTCAGTTGCTGAGGTGCTTGACTAAATAGGATTGAAGCACAAAAATATTTCACAAGTAGATATCCAAAGAAAATATAACATAGTTTGAGGCCAGATCAATGTTTCTTTTTTCAGAAACTCATCAAATTAATAATAAAGTAAAACTAATTGGATTTAAGCAGTAGGCTTTAATATTCATTAATAGAAAGAATTCCTTAGATAACTGAATGATAAATTGTTTGAATTCGTTAAACATCTTGAGAAATATGATGAAGCAACTGAAAAATAAAAAAAAATTTAAAGGCAACTCTTAATATCGTGTAAAGAAAACCAAAAAAAAAAAAGTGTATAAGGAGCAAAGAGAATATTCAAGAAGATGAAAAACACAAAGATGCTGGTATCAATCTTGTGGTTTGAAGGTTTCAGCTGGACCATCTTTTAACAAGCTTTGCAGACATTAAATTTATGTCTTAAAAGGTGGAAAACTTAGGGTTCTTCAAAGCCCTAGGTTTTGAAATTTTTGAATTTTCTGTCGTTCTACCTAATCTATGTGTCTGCTTGAAAATTTTTCAATTAACGATAATAAAGTCGATGAGCTTAAAACACATACGTAAGCCAGCGTAATTGGTAAATACAGTCCCTCACAACCACAACAACAACAATAACCATAACAAGAAAATAGAAAAATGGTGTCAGTAAGAAGGAGAAAAATGAACAGATCATCTGTGGGGAAAGCCACAAGAAGAACCAAGGACAAACAGAGAAAGATTAATGTCAAAGCAAATCCTGTGATAGCGGCAAATTGGGACTATTCATTAACTTTGGCTCAAAACTATAAAAGATTAGGTCTGAGAGCCAAATTACAAAGTCCTGCTGGTGGTCAAGAGGCTGATTTGACGAAAATAATAAAGAAGAAACCTCTGCTCCCACATAATGATGAAGATAGTGATAGTGATGAGGGTGAAGGTGAAGGTGAAGGGAAGGATGAGGAGGACGATACTAATACTGAGTTTGATGAGGAGAATATTCCTGAAGGTGAAGCTAGAATACAGCGTGATAAAAATGGTAATGTTATTAAAGTCGTCTACGGGAAGAAGAAATTTGACATTGATCAAGATGTGAAAGATTTAAAGGAACAGAATAAAAATAATAGTGAATTTAAGACTGAATTCATTAAAAAATTGGAGGAATTTGCTAGTACTACAGTGGAAAAGAAGGAAAGAACACAAAGCAAAAGAGAAGAAGAGTGGTTGGAGAGATTATATAACAAGCATGGTGATGATTATAAAAAGATGTTTTTCGACACTAAATTGAATATATATCAGCAATCTCAAGGTGATTTGAAGAGGAGGATTAGTAAATGGAAGAAAAGTCATAACGTAGAATAAACCCTGAGCATTAGCATAACAAGATAAAAAAAATCAATTCATTAGGTACTTGTATATTATTAATTAAGTGAGAAAATATTTGCGAAAAAAAGAGGAAGAAAAATAAATCTTTATAAATAAATAATAGAGCAAAAGTGCAAACAAATATTTACGACAAGAAAGTTAATTTCAGTTTGGTTCAACAAAAGCTCTGTAAGTAGTGAAATCTTTATCTTCAGCTTCCACTTCCACTTCAGTTCCTGGAGCAATGAAGAAAATAAAACCTGGCTCAGCCTTTAGCTTCACACCTTCGGTGGAAATGTAACCATTACCCTTAGTAGTAATCAAAATACTTGGACCATTGAAACCCTTAAATTGTCTCTTACCTGCAGCTTTCTGAAATGTGGTTTCCAAGACGGCAAATTCTTCAATTGGTGGGTTATAAACAACAGATTCACCATCACCAGAGGCTCTAGAAAATGCTTCGGCCTTCATCTTTTGGTCTTCGACAGAATCATAAGAGTACGTCAACATGTCAACTAAATTCTTAACATCTTTGAATTTTGGAGTGAAACCTGCTCTGACAACATTATCAGATGCAGCCATACATTCCATAATATCACCACTAATGTAAGCATGAGGATCCTTGGCCCTTAAGAAGATAGCTTCACCAGACTTTAAACGACAATGGTTCAATAACAAGCAACCACAGAATAAACCAATATCATCTGGGAATTGTTTGTTCAATCTGATCAATAGATCTGGTAAATCCTTCTTATTGAAATCACCAGTGTTGTTGTGGGCTCTTTCCAACAAAGAACGGGCTTCCTTAGTAATGACATCTTCAGGAGCATTCATAACTTGACTAAAGACTAATTGTAATAATTTTCTATTACTGACATCATCAGCGGAATCTAAAGTGGCGTTTGGCTTGATGCCCTTAATAAATTGGTCGGCAACTTCATCACCGACAATAGTTCTCAATTCAGGAATACGTTTCAATTCATCAGCAATTTCATTTAATGGTTTGAACCCACAGAACCCTTCAAAATCAGTGACAGCAATAGCCATTTCAGGTTTATGGTTATCATCTGGATAGTTCTTTGGATCTTGTGCATGTAATATTTTACCCAATGCCTTGTCTGGATGAGCTTGAATGGAAAGAACCTTTTCAATGGATAGGACTTTGAAAAGGAATGGTAATTCAGTGGATGAGTTGAATTTGCTGATGATATCTTTACCTAGCATTGTTTCTGGATTTTCAGAAATAATTTCTCTTAATGGTTTCTTGGAATCATGATCATATGATGGAACATTTGGATGAGTACCCATCCATAATTCGGCATAAGGTTTATCTTCTTCAATCTTCATGGATGGATCAGAGTGATGAGCATATTGGGCAACAGCTGAAGAAGAACCAATCTTACCCCAAGCATATTGTTGATAACCTGTTCAAACAAAGGAACACAAAGGAATGTTGCAGTTAGTACATGTACAAAAAGAAATCTTTGTTGGGCAAATTTATTTTAAGATAACATACCAGCATCAATTCTAAATAGTTTTTCACTCATTATTCAAATGGTTCTATATGTCTACCTTCCTTTTGGTTTATTTTTCTTTCTCAAGAGACGTTTGGCAGCTTTTCCAACAATACAATTGTTTTTTATTTTTATATAATCAATTCCCTTCATTTAGGACGATTTTCCAGATGGCAGTTCAATTCTCGAAGGTGTGGAGACAATTCGCCTGGACACATCTCAACACCCAGACATTTGGAAGCCGGTCTGGGTAACTTTACAGTATTTATTAAAATGGTGTCAAATGTGTCTTTAATCAACCTATAAAGTCTCAATAATCATTGTCCAGCGATCTCATCACATGGAACCTTCCAAATCCTTATTATACATGTAGATCTTTCTTAGAATACTTTTTTCTTTTACGTAGCCATGATTATTGAAAATCATATGATATATGTTGAATATATTATTGACTAAGATATATTTTGAACCGTATATACATTCTACTCAATAGTGTGTGATTCAGCATCAAAGATCCTCATAATAGCTTTTAATGTTTCATACAGCATCTCATTCGTACTCACGTACCTTATTTCATAACATTGATCCTCATTAAATCGATAAAGTAATATTATAAACCTAGCCTCTGCAAAATAATTGAAATCATTGGATTTGGATTAAGGAACAAATGCCGTTGCAGTCAAAAGGAAGAAAACCTATTGTATAATATGATTAAATGTTGAAAGATTTGAAATCCTTATTTAAATCGTCTATAGCATCATATCTTGAACCCGTTGGACCGTTCCTCTCTAATTCTGCAGCATAATTGGAATCCAGTATAGGACCATTTTTAAAATAAAAATTATTGCTATTACTATTACCGTAATCAGGAATTGCACCTCCAGGAATGGCTGTTTGAAAATTTTCAAAATTCCAATAGTCATTATTCAAGTAAGATGAAAAATCTTGATCGTTACCAAACCCATTATTGCCTTGTCCACCAAAAGACATTAAACTTTGAGTATCAAAATCTTGCACATTAGGGAAATCATTCATGTTTAATTGGAACTGACTATTGCTGTTTTGTTGCCTCTTTGGTTTAGGTCTAGTCAACTGAACAGTGCATAGTTGAAGATTGTCCAAGGTTCCTTCGACGAGGCAGCCCTTTTCTCTAAAATGAAGTAGCAAATGATTCCATAGTATATTCTTAGACAAAGATCTTGGGTTACCTAAAATGACTAACCCATATTTAGCACGCGTTAACCCAACATTTAAACGACGAGGATCACGCAAGAAACCAATGGCTTGTTGATCATTTGCACGGACACATGATAAGATGATATAGTCCTTCTCACGACCTTGGAAGGCATCCACCGAGGCAACTTCAACTTTAACGTACATTTCTTTATCTAAGGATCCATTCATTTGCATATATTGTAGGATATAAGCCCTTTGGCCCTCATATGGTGTGATAACACCGATCTGTTCTGGTTGAACACCGTCTCTGAACAGCTTAGTAATAATACGTTCACAGTTCATAGCTTCAATTCTGTTTAAATATGAAGTACCATTAGATGACAGTTCTTCTCTACCATAATTGGCCCAAAACATCATTGGAACATCATGGATTGGCCATGGGAAAGTACTATTGGGCACAGTTCTTTGTTCTATGGTGACACCATTTTGTAAAGAACCTTCATAAAACATGTTACTTGGGAACTCGCTCAAATACGGGTTCATACGATATTGCACTTCTAATCTGATTGGAACATGACCCAAGGATATCAGTCTTTCAAACAAGGATTGCTTCAAACCTGCATCGCCTGCTTTTCTTTCCAAAATAACTGGGCCTAATTGTTGATGATCACCAACCAAGATGACTTGTTTGGCACCTTTGATGATAGGAATCAAACATTCTGGTTCAGAAGCTTGAGTACTTTCATCAATAAGGACTGTTCTAAATTTGGTTTCCAATCTTTTATCACCAGCACCAACACAAGTACAACACACAACATCAGCTTTGGCTAGGATTTGAGCTTCTGTCTTCCTTACCAATTTAACAAATTTCTTACTATCACTTATAGACAATTCACCTATTTCCTGCTTCAATTTAAGTAGTTTGCGCAATTCACCTTGTGAACCTCTTGCTACCAAGTTATGTAAGGCCAAATTGGAAACAGAACTTTCCACATCTTCACGGGATTTGGCGGTTAATCTAACCACTTTTAGTCCTAAGTCACGTAGTTTGGCTGCAAGGTGATCGACTGCCACATTAGATGGTGCACACACCAGGATTCTTTCTTTATGAATCTTAGATAAATGATAAATGATAGTTGCAGAAGTCACAGTCTTACCAGTACCTGGAGGACCTTGAATCAGTGAAAGTGGTCTCTGTAAAACATGTTGTACAGCATTTGATTGAGAGCTATTGAGCTGTGTAAAATGAGGGATAGAGAACGTCTTAGGCATTGGTACATCAAATGTAATGTCAACAACCTGGTGCCCTAGGATCTTATAATACAAATAACCAGAAATTGATTTCTTATCAATGGCAAATTTTTTTAAACTGTTTTGCATTCTATCATATGAAGTTCCCTTCCAAATAAATTCGGCAGTGAATCCTGTAGTCACATTAGTTGGTGGTGGAACTTTACATGGTTTCAATTCTAAAGTGAATGTATCTTGAAGACTGTTAGGTAAGCGAACAATATAACCACGACCTTCCCATTCTTCGTGTTGTAGACCAGAGTACCATAAGATCATTTCATCACCTACAGCGACTTTCAATTCATTAGATTCAAATGTTGATAAGGCAAATGAAGCTAAATGTCTGTTGTTCAAAGCTAACGACCATGAAACGGAAATGTGTTCTAAAGCTTGTGATTCTTTCAATTGCTTATCATAGTCGGCCTCCAATTTAATCAAGGGACCGAATGATCTTTGATATTCGTAAGCATCCTGGTATCTTAACAATAAAGGTGGTATTTCTTCTTGCTCCTCCGGAGCATCTATATCATTTATTGTAGCATCTTTATTTGATCTCCATTTAGCTTCCAGTTTCGAAATTTGGCTTGGGGTAATGAGTTTTGCCTTCAATTTTTCATCTTCTGTTGGTTCTTCAGCGACCCATGATAAAAATTGTTTATCTTCAATCAACGGTTGCCATTGATCAGTGTCCCAATTAACATTTTTAGTTTGTGCACAGGGCATTCTACAAAGTAATACCACGACTGCTTCACTCTTAGCAGAAACAAATCCTAAGAGGAAGACATTCTTACAACCACAATTATAGCATTCCAACACAGTATCACCCAAATCTGAATCTGGATGTAACGATACAACATTATGATGTGATAAAACTAGATGGTTCACGATATGAGAACTGTTGGTTCCATTTTTGGAATTGCAAAACCATTTATTACAACTGTTACATTTAATGACACAAGTTGGAGAATCAATACCACAATAAGCACATGCATGTTCAGCCTGTGGGAAATGATGGAAATGATCACCATCTTCACCCATCTGTGTCGTTTGTAAAGCTGCTTCTTCATCTAGTTCTTCTTGTTCATTTAGTTCATCTTCTAGATCTGCCAGCTCAGTAGCTACTTTGGCAAAATCACGGTCAGAAGTTGAAAATGAAAATAGGTTATTTTCATCTTGCATAGGTTTTATAACATCTTCAATCATGTTCAAGACCTAATGTGATTGTATCTTCTTTCTTTTTGCATATGAGCTGTTTGGGATGAGATGTTCTTCATCTCTTAGCTATAAATTTATATATTTCACAGCAAAGGATTTTGAAATTAAGCATAATCGTTTTATACGCTCGTTTTGAAAATTATTATAATAAAAATGTAATTGATCGTTAAATTCGTTAAAATTATATAAGTAGGTTTAAATAATGTTTATGTTTATTGGAAAAGTGTAGTTTTTTCAAGGATAGTGGAAACAAAATTAAGATGAGAAAGAATTTTCTAAAGATAATCTAATTGAAGATTTTCTTCTATGCTGCTTTAAAGGTGGTTTTGTATGTTGGTTCTTCGGAGATACACTTCCACTCGGTCTTCGAATAAGTGATGGTTTGGAAGTGAAACTATTTACTTTTGTGCCAAAGCTAGAGTCAAAGATATCGCTACTATTATTTTGCGTCTCATCAAACAATGAAGTAGTTGAAGATAATGCTGATGAAGTAGACATGGGTGAAATAGTTTGAGATAATGGTTGCTCATTATTGTTGTCATTAATGCCATGTGACACATTTTTATTTTGATGATGCTTATGAATATTTGATTTACTATTATGAAGATGATTGCTATTGTTGTTATTATTAAATTCTGGTTGTTGTGCATTTTCGTAATTGTCTAGATCCCTTGTTGACAAAGCATCTAATTCAGATAAGACGTATTTTTCCAAGCCATAAAGATGAGTCGGTATTGCAAAACATGAAGAATTTCTCGAGAGTGTCTTCCTATTATGTTGATTACTTAAGGAATACGATCTTGATAGACTGACTGTAGAGGCATTGCTTACATCATTTGCGTTTGAATGAGACATATCATGACGTTGTAGTGGTGTGTTAACGAATGATTGACCTGTTGTTTGTCTTGAAAGGTGATGAATATATGAACTACTATTAGCTCTATTTCTTCTTAAGGGAATCCCATCTCTTGAAATGGGAGAAGCAGACGCAGATATTGAAGAAGAACCAGATTGTAATCTGGAAATAGAGTTTATTCTATGAGGAGCAGTTCTAACTCTCATTAGATCAGGGGTTTTATCTCTCTTGCGAAATTTTGGAGGAATACACCTATCCAAATTTTCTGTATAATTTGGGGAGAACAATTTATAATTTGTTTGAGAAGGGTAATTAAGAGGTGTTGTTCTCTCACCCGTGATCAAATTTGAGAATGCCTTTCTTGTGTTCTCATACTTGAAATAATCTTCATCGTTATCTTTTTTTTTTTCATTTTTTGCTTTATCTGGATTTCTAGAGCCCTTAATCATAAGAAATTCTTCTTCATCTTCGTTATCGCAAGCTTCAGAAAATGGATCCTGTACAGCTCTTTCAAAAATATTCAAAGCAGATGACATTTTAAAGGGACAAAAAAAATGTTAGTTCTCCGGTATTAGCAAATTGTTAATGTAAAAGCGAGAAGTCCACTCAAAGTTATTATAATTTGTAAATATTGGGAAAGGCGAGATGTATCCTACGTATGAAATAAACGATTTCCTGCTTTTTTTATATACAGTATTTGACGAAAAGCAAGCAGCTGTTCGAGAAAAGTGACAAGAAAAAGTCTAATGGGAAAGAAGTCGAGAAAGAGAAAAGTGCAAACAAGCGTATGCGGTACTGCCAGCGGCAACTGTCTTGTCCAGGATTATCCGTAGAATAGCGGACTGCAGAAGAATTCATACAAAGGGTTTCGAAACACGTAGAAACAAAGAAACGCTCGGAGAAAACCAGACGAAAGTGTGTGTGGTTGCTTCTTCCACGCCAAGCCTCTGCGAATGCGAACAATTTCTCGTGAGGGATGGAGTTCTCTTCTGAAGAACGTCCTAGAGGGAGAGTCTCCCTCTAGAAACTGAGTCTAGTTCCATTTCCCTCCTGCATGGTTTTCTAGGGTTAAAAATATAATTCCTTTTGGCCGTTCTACGGTAGGTTTACACGCACTGCACGATGACAAAACACACCGATGGAAGAGAGTGCGGAGAAAAGGAGGGGGCCCAGAACAGGCGGCAGCTAATGAGATTCAAGAATAAACAAGGAGGAGCCATCAACAGACAATCTAACAGCCTTGATTTCCAACTACGTATCTATCGCTTCATCCTCACCTCCGTGCCCTGCAACAGTGTGGAGAAATTTAGTGATTTCCTCTTGGTACTCGGGTCCCCATTTTCTGCCTTTTTTTTTCATTGGACAAAGACAAGAGCAAAAACCGTTACATACAAGTTTGGCCAGAACGTTTAGTAATAGCTACCTACGGGCACGCCGGTTTACTCTTGCCTTTGGCCCCCGCCCCCCCTTGCTTTTCTCCGTCCGTTTCGATTCGAACCAGAAATTCCTTTCTTTTGTCTCCACCGTAGCTAAGAAATTACATGGCAGTCTTGTGGACTTGGGTGTATGCCGCACGCAAGGAGCTTTCTGGGATAATAATATAGATGTTCGCTTCTGGAGAAGGATTCCTCCTGTCTTCAAAGCAATGGGATTTACAGTGTATTGTTATATTTATTCCATACATATGCTAATTTTCATTATGGCTTAGAAGAAGAAGAGAAAAATAGCAGAGAAGCTGATTCGATGAGGAATTGTAGAGTTATTTGTAGTTTTTTATGTACATATGTTAGAATTTTTTACGCTTACCTATAGTTGAAGTGGGAGACTAAATTTTTTTTATTTAGTTTATGATGCATTTTCTACTATTTGAGTAGAATTGTTTTAACCAAAAAAATCTGTGAATTATTCTTTAAAAAGTAAATAAAAAAAAGTACAACAGGTTCTAAACTGTTGGAACAGAAAATTCTATAGATGGATAGTGCTAGGATTTTAAATTCTTATCTTGCGGAGCAATAGTAGATTAATAATGTTCGATCATATACATATATACCTTTCAGTATAAAAAAGAAAATTTAAATTTGAAGAACGAAAGAATACTTTTTATATTAGATTATATGCTATTTTGAAATCATCATTATTATTGTTATTACTTAATTAGAAGAAAAAGAATTTGGTATTATTATCATTATGGTTATTTTAAAACTGAACTGTGTTGACCATTGTTGTTTTTAAAATTATAACAACAAAGCGGCGGCAGCGGCTAAAGCACCAGCACCTAGACCGACAAAGCTCTTACCAGCACCATTTTCAGATTGTTGAGAAATAGTAGCTTGGATTTGACCATCGTCAATTTGAGAAATGGCAGCAGCGGTAGCAGTAGCACTTGAAGAGGCTTTAGTGGAAACAGCTTCAGCAGATGAAGTAGTTGAAGAACCACTTGGAGTAAAATCAGGGACAGTAGAGCCTGTTTTTGGAGCACGAGCAGATAAAACAATACCAGTGGCGTCACTTGATTGCTTGACACTCAAAGTATAAGCGTCACCGTTTGGAATAGCAAAGAAATCTGGAGAACTCTTAAAGTTCAAACGGCCGTTACCGATGGAGAAACCAGTAGTGGCATCAGATTCAGAACCTTCTTTGAAAGTACCGTCTTCTTGAGCAACAGCATAGGTACCATCACTCAACTTCAACTTACCATTATCGGTGACAATACCTGTGAAGACAGAATCACCTCTATCGCCGCTACCGACTGCTAGACCACCATTAGAAGGGTAGACTTGAGCGTATTGTAGTGGAGAACCGGAGTGGATACTCAACATACCGAAAGCTTCGGAATCAGCTAGAGCCAACTTGGCTAGAGAAATTAAAGCGATTGAAAAAGCAGTAGAAAATTGCATTGATGTTTTTGTTTTGTTTATTTTGTTTTTGATGTTTTATCCTAATAATAGTTTATTATGAAACACAAAAATTGAAGAACAAAAAAAAAAGAAGAGAGAGAACTTAATTTGGATACTAAGAAAATATTTATCCTCCCCGATGTTTATATAATTTTTCGAATAACTTGTTAAGGTCTCGAGAAAGCAGCTGTATAACCCGTATAAAAATGGTGTATAAATTGGAAAACTCTTCCAAATTGAGAGGGTCCATGCTAATTCTAACGTTTGAGGATGACGTTTTTCTATTTGGAATTTACTGTTTTGGGGAATTTCCCAAAATAACCCAATTCGAAACCAGAGGGGGCCAGTGAATTCGCGCACGACCCAACGAGGGCAGAAAAAAACTTTACTGTTCTTTTGTTCTTCGAGAGTTTCTTTCCCGGAGAGGGTTCCCTCGCTCAAAGCGGTTCAATTTCGAGATAAAATTTTTAAAAAAACACTTCTAAATTTACTTCAGTACGCCCTGCGTATACTCTTTTTTTTACTCATTATTGAATAATTGTTTTTCCCTACAAAGAAGTCTCCGTAAATGTTTATTTGCATCTCAAGCACTCCACTTTAGTAATCCCGATGGCGGCTAAAACGTAAAGTGGTAATTTTAGCAGTTTGTAAGCTGCTTGCTTACAGCAAATGTAAACACTGAGCACACACACAAACTTAAACATGTAACCTAAACGGTTTCACAGTCACTGAAACATTTTTTGTGGCAATTCTACCACCACATAAAACTAGCTTGTGTCTTAGCAGCACTAACATTATCCATATGCCTTGCAAGTTGAGGGGTAGCGACTCGTTTAGAATCATTTCTTTAAAAGCTGTTAGTATGTTTGGATGATGAATCAATTCCTCAGGTCTTTTGTCGACTCTATTGATATTGTGTCCTCCGGAGTATGGTTATCACTTGGAATGAAAGCGAGGGCAACATTATCAAATGCCAGTTGTGGACCAAACACAATATCAGTTGCATTGTTTCCCTTTTGAACGGAGATGCCCTAATCATATTCATCATCTTTTTCAATTGCCAAAAATTTCGAAGCTTATTTCTATGTGAAATGATCATAAGTAATGGTGAACCTCTTTAAAGCCTCCCAGTAAACCAAGATCTTTAATCACCGTACGCTGGCCATTCGAGAATTTAAAAGGGCCTTCACCTTTGACTATTCCACTGAAAGCTAAATATATCGGATAAACTTAGATTAAAATACTTAGATATGTATGTGTATCGCGTTAAAAGCTAATAATCTAAAAAATAAACACAGTTATACTTGTGTTGTAGTTGTGACAGAGTACGAGAGATTAATCATTCGATATGTTTTTATGGCGCTAGTTTGAACACACACACACTTGTCATGTTGCTTCTCAACGTTTCCAAGAAGTAGAATTGTTTAGCTTCTCCGAAGTTGATGATGGCATAAGAACCACAGAATACGTAAATAGGTAGAGAGACAGATGGAGAGTTTATGTAGTCACTAACATCTCCTAAAGTTTTACTTTCTTATTCGTACTTTTTTTTAGTTCTGATAATTGACCTTTTATTCTACATTAATTGACACTGTATAATTATACAATAGTTCGATCGGTTTTCTTTTAATCTTAGTTCATTTATCTCTAAATGTATTTCCTTACTCTACTTCTAACGAAATGACATAAATTTACTGCAGCAACAAGAGTTGAGGTAACCCCAGCACCTTTTTTATACATAACGAACTGTTCATACCAAATTACTGTCACAACAAAGAAATTTTTTGATAATTGTTTCCACGAACTATTGGCGTCTGCTTGTTTCAGATGTGCTCCGCCCTTTACATCTACGACGATCTGCATATTAGGGGAACAAATTGAAAAATTTAGACATATTCCGGCAATTGGTCGAATGAACAATACCCAAAAAACAATATATATTAACAACTACAAGGATAACCAAAAATTTGATACGTCAACTAGAATACAACTATAGCAAAAAAAAAGACATTTGTTGAAAACAAGTAAAAACCAATGGATAATTATTCTCCATATAACAATACCTTCATTTCGGGGATCTTCTCCATGATTTTGAAACATACTGACAGAAATCACGAATCTCTAATATCAGAAAGAAATGAAACTGTAGAAAAGATATCAGAACTAGAAGATGTGTTTAACAAACTGAATGATGCACTAGACAAGAAACACAACAGGAGCTACTCTAACATCATCGAATCAATTTCTAAAAGGACAGGTCACTATCTAGTGCAAAAAATGAAAACCGATTCCTCAGTATTTACATTTGCCATCTTTACCATTATTGCCACTGTGACTATTATACTTGGAACTTTTATGTCTGTACAATCAATTCCAGCAACTGCCTTACCTCCAACAGAAGAACATAGCCTTTTTGATCAGACTGATTTGAATATTGACCAAGAACGTGAAGTGGTTGTAATGAAAAAAAAAGATGGTAAGATGGAGAAATTAGAAATAAAAGAAAAAAAAGAGAAAGAATCTGATATTTTAGAACTAGGTGAGAAATATATTTTCATCTTACCAGTCTTTTGTACATTGACTTTACTCTCGCTATATTTCTTAATTTTACAGACAGATCTATCTTTTTTATTGAACAAATTCTTACAGTTCTTCCATGTTGTGGCGGGATTATCAAGTACCACCTCAGGGATCTCGATTTGTACCTATTTAATTTCTTCCTTCTTTAGAAATATTTGTCGCTGGTCCCGTACAGATTCTTCCAAATTCTTACCTACTTATAGGATAATATTATCCAAATCAGCTAAGAATTTTTCCAGAACTGTATTAGTGAACGATGAAGTCGGAAATATTAAGTTCAGTTGGGCGACTGTTCTCGCTTCAGTGTGTTCCTTTTTATTAACAGTTTCCTTTTTCCTATATCCAAACAACTGGTTGACCACCAATCTTGTGGGTATAAATTTGGCCATTAATCATATCATTACTATCCAATTGAAGAACCTTAGAACAGGTGTATTTATCCTAATTGCACTTTTCCTATACGACATTTATTTCGTCTTCGCTTCCGATATTATGTTGACAGTGGCCACCAACATAAATATCCCTGCAAAAGTCTCATTACCAATCTATTTTGATACTGCACAAAACGACTTTGAATTTGCATTTTTAGGATTGGGTGATATTGCTCTACCAGGTGTATTTATTGCTCTATGTTACAAATTTGATATTTGGAAATGGCATTATGATCATCCACAGAGGGAATTTCATTTATTACGTTGGAATTATGCCGGTAAATATTTTATCACCGCTATTATCAGTTATGTTTGCTCACTTTTGACATGTTTAACATTTTTGATTATAGCTGGTAGAGCGCAACCAGCTTTACTATATATTGTCCCATATTTATTAATTTCAACTATTGGATTGGCTTGGTACAAAGGTGAGTTGAAGCAATTTTGGAGTTTTAGATACAATACTATTGAAATTAATGTAGACGATGAAACCCACATTCCTGATTCTGAAAGCATTTTTTACAATATGGATAATATAAACGAGTTCTCTTACAATGGGAAACATTTGACGGTGGATCAAATTTTAGACTTAGGCCCAGATGAAGAGAAAGAGGAAGAAGCGTTCCAAGATGAGTATGAAGACGATTCCGATGATGAATCATTAGTAGAAGATACGTCAGAATTCATCACTGTTGCCGAAGAGCTACAAAAAGCCGTGGATGAAGGCTATGATGAATCTGATTTGGATTATATTTACAGTTCTGATGATTGAAGTCAAATTAAGTTATTCTCAACTTGTTTTTTTTATATTATGTATAACTAAGCTGAAGGCAAGAAAATTTCAGGTAATCCTTCAAAAATTCAAGCGATGAGTTTTGCTCAAGCCATTTCGGAATGACTTTCTATGTAGAAGATGTATCTATACATGATGCCGCCAACAAAATGACCATTCCCGTTGGAATTTTCCATTCGTCTCGTTTTTTTTTTTTGCCTCGAGGATGAAATTTCACGAGCGTCCCATTTTTCATTGTGGATTGATAAAAAGGGAATGATAAGATAAATTGACATTTCGACAAAATTTTCAGTAATACAAAACAGATCCAATTTCTAATCAATTATTTTTGCTAATAATACACAATAAAGAACTAATATCTATTTATTACAAGTTTATTTAATCACACCTAAAACATATCGAAATTTGACTGGGGAAAGATGCTAAGATTTACAACAACAAGAACCCTACAACCGACTCCTCTAATGAGAAATTTCTTGAGACTACAATCATCTGTATCGATACCTAAGATGCAGAAGGGTGTTATCTTCTATGAAACTGGTGGATCATTACATTATAAGGATATTCCAGTTCCCAAACCAAAATCCAACGAATTACTGATCAATGTCAAATACTCTGGTGTGTGTCATACAGATCTACATGCTTGGAAAGGTGATTGGCCCCTAGCTACCAAATTACCATTAGTTGGTGGTCATGAAGGTAGTGGTGTAGTGGTAGCAATGGGTGAAAACGTGAAGGGTTGGAAAATTGGTGATTTGGCCGGGATTAAATGGTTGAATGGATCCTGTATGTCCTGTGAATTATGTGAATCTGGACATGAATCAAATTGTGAACATGCTGATTTATCAGGTTATACTCATGATGGTTCCTTCCAACAATATGCAACCGCCGATGCAGTGCAAGCGGCAAGAATCCCTAATGGTACTAACTTGGCTGAAGTCGCTCCAATACTATGTGCTGGTATCACAGTTTATAAGGCTTTGAAGGAAGCAAACTTAAAAGCCGGTGAATGGGTTTGTATTTCTGGTGCTGCTGGTGGATTAGGATCCTTGGCTGTTCAATATGCTAAGGCTATGGGTTTCAGGGTCATCGGTATTGACGGTGGTGAAGGTAAGGAAGAATTGTTCAAGTCCCTAGGTGGTGAAGTTTTTGTCGATTTTACCAAAAGTAAGGATATTGTTGCTGATATTCAAGAAGCCACTAAGGGTGGTCCACAGGGTGTTATCAATGTTTCTGTGTCAGAAGCTGCCATTTCTCTATCTACTCAATATGTTAGACCAACCGGCACTGTAGTTCTTGTTGGGTTACCAGCTAACTCGTATGTCAAGTCTGAAGTTTTCTCTCAGGTGGTGAAATCTATCAGCATCAAGGGTTCTTATGTTGGAAATAGGGCTGACACCAGGGAGGCTTTGGACTTTTTTGCCAGAGGCTTAATAAAATCTCCAATCAAGATTATTGGTTTATCAGAATTGCCAAGCGTTTATAAATTAATGGAAGAAGGTAACATCTTAGGTAGATATGTCGTTGATACTGCCAAATAAACGTACTGTATGTTCCGTCTAGATTTATTACTTATTTATCGCGTTAACAAAAGTTGTTGAAATAATATATGCAGTAAACTTTGATGTAATTTTATTTTTTTATTAATGATCATCTTGGAAGATACTCTGATCGTTTCTTTTACAAAAGAATATTTCTTAGCTTCATTCAAAAAAGGATTACATCCTTTCAAGCCTATTAATAGAGCACACCAGTATTGACTTCGATAATATTCAAACTGTAAATGATAACTAAGTGATTATCTGGTTGTGAGACTGTACGATCATTCAGATTTGGCAGCGATATCTTGTATACGTTCTTATCCGTACCATATATATTAGATCAATAGCAGATCAATTCAAGATTAAAATCTAAATACATCTTATTATGGTAATCCATTGCCGATTTTCCTAACCAGCATTATTTGAAGATTAGCTTTTTTTCTTAGTTTAAAAAAAAATAACTCACAACTTCTATATTACTAACTTGGTTTCAATCTTCAAAATTTATACTTCATCTCATTAATATCTGAGAAAACTACCATCACTATCACGTTCATGTCTTGTAACACCATTGCTAAGTCTTCACATCTTATAGCATATCATTGAACCCATGTTTTTTCCATAGCAAAGATACATATAATGCTAATCGTCAAATGATGAACTTTGTTTCCTAATTTTCATTGGGGCCTTTGGGGAAACAATCATATTGAGAAAAAAAAATTCGATTGTTCAAAAGAATTATTGGTGATAACACTAAAACAATCTTCATTGCCAGTCTCAGATAATTTCACTGTATTTACATAGTTCCTCTACTTCTGAAAAAATCACATCTTCTTGACTAATTACAAGTGTGACATTTGGGGTTTGGTTACGGAAACCTCCACAGAGAAAATAAACTTCCGTATGATATCCATAATGCTATAGGAAAATAGGCTATTTAATCTTCTAATGGTTTTAACCACTATTTTTCCGTGTAGTATGACTTGGATGGTGTTTTTTGATACATTTATTTGGTAATTGATTCGATATCCATGTACGAGGATGTGCCTCAATTTACAGGTCCTGTCTTAATGAGATTGGTTTGAGTTTGGATTCAAAGCCAGATAGTGGTAAAACAGTTGATAAATCTCACACAATACAAGGCAGCGAAAAGATCAAAACAATCCTCATATTTCTGTATAGTTTCAAAAGAGTTACATAAACGACGTCTTGTAGCACATGCACTTGTGAGTAGCAAGATTGATTCCTTTGTCAGTTGTCTTAAAGATTCATCGATGAATCCAACTAAAAACCAACATTAACTTCAAATGGTCAACCTTGCCAAGTTACCCTGTCTAAATAAAAAGAGCATATCCCCTGCCACGCAATAAGCATCAATAGGAGAAGGTGGTCGATTGATGAGATTTGATCCAATAGATAAAATATAACGAAGTTCTTAATAGGAATCAACTTTTCATAGTTAGTACTTAGTATCTCGCGAATAAGAAAACAAAGGGAAACAGAAAAGACACGTCAATTCATTAAGTCATTAACAGATGATTGGAAGATCATCAAGACAGGAACCAAAAACCAATTCAACTGCCCTTGCTGCAGCATCAGCTTTAGGTCATGCATTAATGAGTAATGGCAGAACCATCAACAAGGATAAGTTACCTCGTTATAATACACCCTCACGTTCGTCGTCGATGTCGAACCTCAAGAGAAACTCTTTAGTAAGAAACCCTAGTTCAACTCAAAATAGCCGCACCAATAGCCTCCAAAGGGAACATAAACATCAGAATGAGACAGCAACGAAAAGTTTTTCAAGAAGAAGCTCTATAAATTTGAATAATACTTCTCTAAGTAAACCACCATCAATGTTACCCAATAATAAGAGAAGCTCAAGTTTGCCTTCGTCGACGACTCAAGCAAAATCAAAGAAAAATTTGCAAGAAGCCAGTAGGACATTTGTTGAGTTTGGTGGGAAACAAAGCTCCAGAATAATATATCATCAAGATGATAACCAAATAAATGGAGCTGAGACTAAAGGAAAGACAAAAAGGCAATATATTCCCAGTCGAAATGGGTTAATTGCAGTCGAAGTACCTGTTATAGATAATGAGAAAGATACCAACGGCTCTAAGAGACCTAACAAACAACTACGAAGATCAGCTTCTGTAAATTCTTCATTGAGATTAAGTTCTTTAAAAAAAAAGGTATCTCAAGAGAATCTACATTCTAGTATTGGTAATAATCACAGACAGTCTTCTCTGAAGCATGGTTTATCTGGATTGGGATTAAAATTGAATAACGCTGAACAAATAAAAGATGATCCTTTAATTGAAACTCTACTACCTGAGGAAACTGAACAAGAACTATCTAGAGATTTAGTTCCAAAGATTAACAAGAAAATTTCTGAAAATACTAAACCCGATGAATTCAAAGAAGAAATAAAAATATTGGATGAATTATTAACGGAAAATATTGAACTTGAAGATAAAATAGCCAACCATGAACAAAAGATTATCAGATCCAAAGGACACTTAAATAATCATGTGAAACCATTTAAAATTGTAGAAGGTGAAGCAGAAGAAAATAGAGTAGCAGCTACTAATGAAAAACCTGTATTAGTGGCTGCCAAGTTAGGAGAAAAGATTGAACATGCTCGACATCTTCCATCATCTAAAACAATCTCATATACGAGAAACATGGCTGTTAGGAACCAAGCTGCAAAAGCCAATCCCGAGAAAACCGTCACGCAGATAAATACATCAAGGATAGGTGCTTCTAGAATTTTTAGTAAAGAACAAATTAAACAACCAGAAGCACACTTACTAGCAAAGAAACGAGAACATCAAGGAGGAAACCAGAACCGCAGTATGGCCTATTATTTGAGAGAATCTAATACCTATTTGAAAAGGCAGGAACAGCCTCTATCTATTAACCAGGATAAAGTGGGGAACACCCAAAATTCAATCAAGACAAAACCTTTATCGTCAACGACTGGCTCCACGAAAGTACCCGATAGTATGATAAAAGAAAATCGGAAAACTAATGAGACTATCGATCGTGGAGATAATTTAGGTGATGACTTATCTGTGCGAGATAACACACGTTTAACCAAATTACCATCTCCAATGAAATCTGCTCTAAAGAAAACACCCTCTACCAAAGAAAGAACTTCTCCCTCGCACACTCTATCATCTGCAGCGAACGATGCTTATCTATCTTTAACTACTGCAGAAAATACAAGACTAAACGCCCAATTGACTGGTAATGAACCTGGAAGACAACCTAGTATTATTAGGTCTATCAGAAGACCACAGTCTATGAATCAAATACCTAAGGTATCGTATAAACAACCTCCTATGAGAAGACATTCCCTTGTTAATAGTAAACAAGTTAGTAAAACTAATGATCAATCCGCCTCAGCTGCCGCATTTGCATCCAATAAAAATAATATACGAAAAGCCAAGAATAATGAAGAAATGATAGCAAAACAGATAAACCAGAAAATATCCGCGGAGAAGGATTTAAACAGCATCTTATATCCTAAGGCACTGCCCCAGAAGAAATCAAGTTTTGAGAAACTAAGACCACAGGATGCAAATTTAGGATTTAAGAACCTATCACTCAGGGGAGATACAGTTAACGACAAAATTGCAAATCAAGGTAGAGATCATAATGTACCAGTATTAGTCAAGCCAATTCCATCAACAAATCCACACGAATGGAGATCAAGATTTCAAGACTCCGATTCAGATGCGGACGAAAACGAACGGTCGGACCAAATAGCTATGAGAAAGGAATCACCAACCCACAAATTAAAGGCAAACAGATTCTCCCAGCTATTCAAAAGTATCAGCCATCCGAAAGATAATTATGACAATGAAGATCATGATGAACTTGGTTTACAAGTCCCATATAACATTAATAGAGTCTCGAGTTCTGTAAGTGAAGGCTCTCCCACAAAACTGAAAGGTAAGATAAGTACATCCGGGTTGAGGAGTGCTAGCACTCTTATAAACAACCATAAACTCCCAACCAGTACGCCAGGCAGAAACGTATACCAGACTGATAAAACTATTGATACAGACAGGACTGACGAACATAAGAAACACAAGTTTGGTAGCAAATTGAAAAAGTTATTTGGCAGAAAGACATGATCAATGCTATATTTGACAACCGGCCTATCATAAAAAAATGGACTATTTTTTTGCATTGTATACTATATCAAGAAGGTATATTACTTTAATTCAATTCTGTCTATTTATATATTTAATTAATAATATTATTCCATTACATCTGTATTTCCATCATGCTACGGCCTTTGCTTCTATTCTTTTCAGGTTATCACAAATTATACGGAAATTAGATTCGTTTACGTTATCTAATACTAGTCCCCCATCCACTGTTAGATACATCGAGTAACGTCTCTCCAAATATTTGATTTTGTTTTCAGAAAACCCTGTATTAAATATCATCCCCCTATGATGATTTAGATCAATTAATTGAGGCCATCTTAGCATATCAAACATACGAACTTTCCAATATTCCCGTCGTCTCACTTGTTCTTTCATATTTTCAACCCACCTCCTTTTAGAATGATTTTCAGCTAATATCTTGAGTACAGTCTTAGTTTTATCGATGTATTGACCATGATATATAGTCTCTCGTAATATTTTCAATTTGCTTTCTAGCTTGTATTTAGCAATTGTATACTCCTCAAATTCTGGTATTACCACACTGAGTGACCCAAGCCCAGGGCCATCCAAATGCATTGTTTCTGAAAATGAATGACAAACATACATTCCATTAGCCCAAAAATTGGAAGATGACGGCGTAGATAGGAACACATTCAATGGAATGGCATCCGTTATTGCATTTCCGGTGATCAATCCTTGGTGAGACATGTCAAGGATAGGTATGATTTCACTGGCATGTATATACTGCGCTATTTGTATCCATTCATCCTTTGTTGGAAATACACCGCTTGGATTAAGCGAACACACAGGCAAATATATGCAAGTTGGAGCTTCATCCTTCGGAAGACTTCGAAGAGTTCCAAGCCATTCATTAACCAGTATCTTCCCATTAGAGGCATATGGATACTTTTTGATATGCTTAAATCCATTAGTTCGAAATTTATTTTCCACTTCTATTAAGGGTATATCGGGCATCCAAATGGTATTAGAAGTCGACTCTGTCAAAAATTTCGTAGCAATTGTAAGAGCTTCTCCTGAACCAAAAGTTGGCAAACATAAAACTTGTTTAATAGTTTTTGGTAAACCAAACTGACTGCATGTATGTCTATATATCCATTTGATCATTAGTGAATTTAATGATGGATGCTCATATGATGATAAATATTGGAGATCGGTTTTCATTTCATTATAAATGCTTGGATCATCTATACGACTTTTCTTATTTCTATTTCCTATTTTAGATGACTTATCAGTTAGTATATTTGGCGTATAGAGGTTAATCTTGTATCTGTTTGGATCGTTGTTGAATCTAATGTTTAGGGCCTCTACTGGATCGGCAGGCGCATGGGGGATAGCATTCAAATAACAAGATATATGTCTTCTAGCCACTCTATAGGAAGCGGTAGTCATAATCAGAATATTCCAAACCATAACCGAGGAGCAACCAGAATGATGATTATCGCTACTTGGTACTTTTTCAAGTCGAAAGATTAGGTTTCAACACGTCGAATGCTATTTTTTGCCATATAAAAAAATAAACCTTAAAGCAGTTTGAAGGAACATCGGTTTTTGATTTCTTGGTTAGAAAAGTTACAAATAAACAGAAGAATTAAACTCAATTGTAACCAAGCATGTATCATGACGATAGAGAGAAATGAAGAACGGTACGAAATGAAACCTATGCGAATAATACTATGCGACACTAATGAAATAGTCACTAAATTATGGAAAACGTTTCTACCGGAAGCAATTCCTATGGATGACAAATTGTTATGCATACATACTGGCCATTTGGAGAGTTTGATGGAGAGAATACAGCGAGGAAATGATAAACACTCGAGAAGAACATACGCCATTGTATCCCCAGGTAATTCCTATGGGTACCTAGGGGGAGGGTTTGATTTAGCATTGTTTAACTATTTTGGGGCCAAACCTTTCGAGAAATGGTTTAGAAATGAATTGGGTGGACGATATCATACTGTTGGTTCAGCAACTGTAATAGATCTAGCTCAGTGTAAGGAGGAAGAAACTATAAGGAAAAGAGATGGGATACGATACATCATTCATTGTCCGACAGTGGTTGCTCCAGTGCGTCCCATTTTTGATCCTATTAACCCAATCAAGACAGGAGTTGAACCTGTCTTTAATGCAATGTGGAATGCGTTAATGCATGCTCCAAGGGGGATCGATGGTTTGATTATCCCCGGATTGTGTACTGGGTATGCAGGTGTTCCTGCTCATATCAGTTGCAAGAGTATGGCATTTGCCCTTCGATTATATATACTTGGGAATTTAATATCTAAGGAATTGAGAAACGTATTGATTATGTTTTATTTGGGTTACGCTTATGAACCATTTTTCACAGAACCATGTAAAACGGAGTGCCAAAAGCTTAATGTCGATATGATAAAGTTAAGAAATTTCGATGTTCTCAATGATTCCATTGAATCTATCCTTCCTAGTACTTTAGAGCAGGTTCAATGCCAATCAATAATGGAACAGAACGAAGATATGGAAAAGTTATGAAATATAGAACTGAATATAAATCTATAAAATTAATGTCAAATATATCATTTTTACGCTACAGTTGCAGTTGTAGAATACTTTCTTACAAGAATCCAGGAGACCATTATAGCCAGAATCGAGAGTGCAATATTAGGTAAATAAGATATTAGGAATGCTTCTTTGTAAACATTTAATAATGATTTCAAGGTCAGTAAAGGGAAGTTCGCAGTTCGTAAGTAACCTGAATCACGTATTAAGGTATAGTATTCTTTCTTAGTGAAGATATAAGAATCTAGTTTATCATTGGCTTCAAACATGTAGTTCCATAATTTCTTTGCCAAACTATTTTCATAAATAACAAGAGTTAACGAAGCACCCAACACATTACCAATGGATCTCCATAGATAGAAAATACCAGTCATTGTTCCTTGTTTCGATTTTTCAATGGTAAAAACAATACTCACCAGGGTGGCAACTAATAGACTAGAATATCCATAAGAGACAAACACCAGTGAGCAAGCGTACAGAACTTTCCATGTCCACGATTTGGAGGTAAATGTAAGTAATATTATACCTGATCCATTATTAGTACCAGTAACATCTGGTTCCAGGTTCTTTACCAATGAAAATGCGGCGATAAGACCGAATAATTGAATACAAACACTTGCCAATATTATTTCGTAAGCACAATGGGATAAGTTTTTCTTTGTATGTCTCAAGATCCATCCCGTTACCAAAGATCCAACTGCCACTGCTATTGAGGGAAAAACTAAAAAGAGACCTGTGTTGGTCACACTGATATCTTGAATCAATTGTAAATAAATTGGAGATCTAAAAATATCCCCAAAGATGACAAAGGATGATGCAACGGTAGTAAGTGAACAAAGACCAAATGGTCCTTTCAACAAGGAAAAAGGCAAAATTCTTTCCTTAGCGTAGCATAGTTCAACCCACATAAATAATGCAAAGGTTACTATCATAGATAAACTGAAAAAGACAGTATGTTTGGTAGAAGTTAAGAAGAGTAAACTACTAATTGTTGCAACTAGTGTTAAGGATCCAAATATGTCTATTCTAGATAAGTTCTTCCAAGTGAATCTTTCGTGCATAGGTGGGATATGTGCAAGTTTAATGTTGATATTCTTAAACGCTAGAATTGAGCAACACATCAATAATGGTACTTGGACACCAAATATGATTCTCCAGCCAATAGAGTCAATAAAAAATCCTCCTAGAGGAGCCCCCAATAGTTGCCCTAAACCAAAGACAATGTTCCCATAACCTTGATAAATACCACGTTCTCTAGGTGAGCAGATGTCACTCGCGGTAATGCTACTCATAGCATTAACACCACCAGCACCAATACCACAAATAGCTCTAGCAATTGAAAATTGTGTAACATTCTGTGCAAAACATGTTAGGAAACAACCAAGACCAAAGAAAAAATGTGACGTTAATACTGCAAACTTGCGGCCTGTAATATCAGAGAGTTTCCCATATAACGGTTGAAATGCAGTATTCGTCAATAGGAAACTAGTTGCTATCCATTGCTTTTTATCAGATTCTTCAAATTCTTCAGCGACTTTGTTCATAATATTTGCAACAATTGTACTATCCAAAGCACTTAAAAAACTACCCAACCATAGGGAAAATAGAATGGGTACCTTAGAAAGATTCAAATTATATTCGTGATATTGTTCCTCTAAACCATTATCCTCGTCATCATGTCCGATAGTGCTTCTGGTGGGTAGTAAGCTACTAGTCTCATCTAAAGGATCCATTCTGATGGGTCCTATTAATGGTTCTAGCCCTTCAAGATGTATTCCAGAATATTACGAAAAGAAACCCGATGACTTCAATAGATTTGTCGTTCTTATATTTGGCGCGGGTCTCATTGAGCCTCTAAAATTGTGGTGGCACCGAAAATGATAATGGAGTTATGAGAAAATAAAAAAAATGAATATCGATTTTGTTATTTATTTCTATTGCTGTGCTTAAAATTAAATTTATTTACATGGTGACTTTTTTGTCGCATGTGTCTTATATCTTGAAAGTACTTTAGCTGCGAAAATACACGAATAGAAGTGATACTCAATTCGAGCTTCCGATGTCATTTTCATTTTCCGATGACTTCTTCTCATTTTCACTTTCTATCTTCTTGAGTCTATCTGTCTCGTTTTCATTTAAATACTTGTCAAATGCATCGTTTCTTTCTGGAAATGGACGTTTACCCAGTATATTGATCATATCTTCTCTCGTCAATACTTCCTTACGTAATAAGAACTGTGCAACTTTCTCCAATTCGTTAGCTTTCTCCTTCAATAAATTTGTACATCTTTCATGACATTCTTGAATGATTCTATATACCTCTGAATCAATAAGATCACCCGTTTCTTGGGAAAATGGCTTAGTCAAATCCGAATCGTCCCTCTTCTGAAAATTAATCCATCCAATTTTTTCACTCATACCTAGTTGTGTAACCATAGCAGTAGCCATATTAGTGATCTTTTTAAAATCATCTGATGCTCCGCTTGTCACTGATGAAAAATGTAATTCTTCCGAGACTCTTCCACCTAATGACATTGTCATCCTATCTCTCAATTGTTGCTCACTTAATAAGTATATATCACCGGGAAGATACTGAGCATAACCAAGGGCACCTTGACCACGAGGTATGATACTGACTTTCAATAACGGATCGGCAAATCGTAAAAACCATCCACAAATCGCATGTCCAGCTTCATGGTATGCCACGACTTTCTTTTCTTCTGGAGAAAGTAATTTAGACTTTCTTTCTACACCACCAATGACTCTTTCAATAGCTTGTTCAAAATGTTCTAACTTTACAGACGTCTGGTCTTTTCTTGCGGCGATTAACGCAGCCTCATTGCAGACATTCGCAATATCGGCACCAGCGAACCCGGGTGTTAATGCGGCTAATCTATTCTTCAAATCAAATATACTATTCGCCAGCTTTAGCTTTTTCAAATGGACTTCAAAGATAGCCTTTCTTCCCTCTAATTCTGGTTTATCTAAATTGATATGTCTATCAAATCTTCCTGGTCTTAATAATGCTTTATCCAAAATATCTGGTCTATTTGTACCTGCAAGAACTACAACATGGTCTTCCGATGTGAAACCATCCATTTCCACAAGCATTTGATTCAATGTATTTTCTCTTTCATCGTTAGCACCAGAAAAGTTCCCCTTTTGTCTGGCCTTACCAATGGCATCAATTTCATCGATAAAAACAATAGATGGTGCATTTTCCCTAGCTGTTTTGAATAAATCACGAACCCTTGCAGCACCAACACCAACGAACATCTCTACAAACTCAGAACCTGATACAAAATAAAATGGTACACCAGCCTCACCCGCTGTAGCCTTTGCCAATAAAGTTTTACCAGTACCTGGGGATCCTGATAGAATGGCACCTCTTGGTATCTTTGCTCCCATTTTTTCATAACGTGAGGGTTCCTTTAAGAAACTGACAAATTCCATGATTTCCTCTTTGGCTTCATCACAACCAGCAACATCTTTGAATTTGATCTTCACATCTGTTTCTGTGTTAAATCTTTTAGCTTTGGAGCGACTGATTCCAAAAATCCCACCACGTGCACCCCCTGACGCAGATTGTACAGATCTACTGGTAAGCCAAATGATACCACCAATCATTAATGCCGTCGGTAGGATCTGATATATTGCCTTTGTCCAATTACCTTCTTGCACATACTCGACGGGTACTCTAAAATCAGACCTAATTTCCAATTCTTCCTGGGCCTTTTGTAATTTGCGTTCAAATGAATCAATAGACCCAATTGTAAAATAGTAGAATTTATGGCCTGAATTTTCTGAGGAGTTTTGACCATTCTCATTTAAATATACCTTGACCACTGTCTTATTTATTACCACCAATTTGGACACATAACCATTAGCTAAAATCTTTTGACGGAATTCTTGCCATGTTATTTCCTTTTGCTCTTCTGCATTGTTGAACACATCTAGCAGGAATGACAATAAGAAAAATGCCAAACCTAATTGGAATATATTTACGTTCCATACAGGTGGTTGAGGAGGATCTTTGGGGGATAATTTAGCATCATCATTCGATGATGAAGGATTGCTCTCTTGTTCTTGTTCTTGCTGCTGTTGCCTCCTTATCGTTTCCTCTAGTCTTTTTATATCTTCATCTATTTGTCTTTTCCTTTCAGCGTTAACATTACCTTGCTTTTTTTCTTCAATAAATTGCCTAATTAACTCTCTGACTCTATCTAGATCTGCATCTGTAGCATTTCGATTTTCATTTGGCGGCTTCTTATTTTGTAAATATAATGTATTATGAATGGTTCTCCTTTGTTTTATTCCAAACCTTTCCTGTGATACCCTTATCGATTGCAGTGATATTAACGAAAGGGGTCTGTATAGATTAATAGACCTATTTATTGAAGGTGAGAAAAGGGCCATTCTTGAACGAACCCTTAGAACACCCAGCATTTTCCACGAAAAATGAACAATATGTAAGCTATTTTCTGTGTGCTTATTTTAATCAGTTACTATAATAACTTCTACCCTTGCTTATAATTAGGCAAAAATAGTTTAACCAAGCATATTAAGTGTATTTGAAGTTGCCATTGGAAGTTCATTGTAGTTGATGTTGTATTATCCAGCCATTCACTATCGGCCAGACTGATGAAAATATCAACCCTAAGAAAATATATTATAGGTTAAAATATATAATATTTCAATTTGCCCTAAGGGTTATTTTTGAAATATAATCCGGGTAATCTAAACTGAGATAATGAGTTTTCTACTGTAACGATTTAGTTAATATACTGTTCTTCCTATGTATGCATAATATTATCAATGGGATCTTGTCTGTTTTGGAACGAGCAAGAATGGAGTGTGATACGGATGATAAATATTAACTGAAGTAGTTACTAGAAGCATCGTCAAATGTAATTGGGGCTTTTAAGAACAGTGATTATGGCACCAGTTTCAATCTAAACGAGTAAAATTTTCTTCTCCTTGTGAGATCTCCCAACTATGTACTATTTTATTACGTACCTATCTGTTGTAAAGCGTGCCAGTTGTCTAATTAACTCGCTTTGATCTTTGTAATAATCATGCACATAATATAACTCCGTCAATAAGGGGGAAGACTGGATGGAGAGAAAAAAGTTTTATATAAAAAAGTAGTCTGAAACTTTTTAAGGTTATACATTTTCTCTAAGTTCAACCCCAGAATACTCTCAAACCTGTAAACAATCGACAAATTACAAGGAAATAATCATGTCACAATCCAAACTAAAAGTAGCAGTAATTGGTGCCAACGGTAAGGTTGGCCGTTTCCTCTTGACGAAGCTAAAAGAAGATTCTGAACATTTTGCAACTCCTTTAGCCGTTGTGAGAAGCAAAGAACAGCAAAAGTTTTTCAAAGAGGAATTTAAAGTCGATTCGTCCTTAACAAGCATTGAACATTCAAGTGTGAAGGAACTAACCTCTTCGTTGAAGGGATACGACGCTGTGGTGTTCACTGCTGGTGCCGGTGGTAAAGGCATGGAAAGAATATTTACCGTCGATCTGGATGGATGTGTTAAGACTATAGAAGCTTGTGAAAAGTTGGGAATCAAAAGATTGATTGTCGTCTCTGCAATTAAAGCTGAAAACCGTGAGTTCTGGTGGAATAAAGAAGGTTTGAGAAACTACTACATTGCAAAGAGAGCAGCTGATCATGATATAAGAAATTCTAAGTTAGATTATACTATCTTACAACCGGGCTGGTTATTAGAAGGTAAGGGAACAGGTCATCTTCAACCGCATGATAAAATAGAAGAGAAACGTGATGATAACTACAAGATTGAAAGAGAGGATGTGGCCAACGTCATTATTGAATGTCTACTTCATCCTAAAACTACTTCCAGGAAGACAATTGAGCTAGCAAATGGCAGCCAATCAATTGACGCATTTATGAACTCTTTTGACTAGATTTTAAATATGCTTGTACAATCTAAGAGTCTATTTACTATTTTTTTCCTTTTTTGACTACACAATTAAATACGCTATCTATCGAAATAAAAACAAACGTCCACCCATCTCAATACAACCCTTTCTCAAACTCTTGTTGCTCTAATATAGCCTTTTTAACGTCATCATCCACTAACCCATCAAAGATTTCCTTGGGTATATCCAAAAGTCCGGTGACTGTTTTAGTCAAATCAACATCTTTAATAATTGTTTCATAAATTACACTTCCTTCAGTTGGTTTCTGTTCCTTCTTGTACCAACCGAGGACTCTTGATGATTGGGTAAGTTGTGGTAATTGCAACACGTTAGTATATGGGTCTCTTAACCCCTGTTGTTCAATCAATAGTAGACGAACTCTATCATAATACATGTCACTATTAAACCTGCTACAGGCAGCAGCATGTTGATATAGCCAATTAGTTGAACTTAATTGGTTTCCAGTGGCAACTATATTAGTCGTATTCATATGACCATGGGCCCTTTTTTCAAAAAACTCCACTGCATTCCTGGCAGGATTCACTATACTATCTATTTCTCCCAATTCAATACCTTCTCTCCCTCTTACACTGACTTTTTTATGTTGTTCTGGTTCCCTAGCATACGTCCCTTCAACAACTTTCCCTTCTTCACGTAATTTTGCAACGTAATAATCATCTGTTATATTTTTACCATTTCGTATAATTTTGGCACCAAATACTTTAAATATACTTTTCGAAGTTACTAATGCAATCTGCCTGCTTCTATAAGAATATGGTAAAACCCCTCTATCAATCAAATCATTTTTTTGTGGTTGTGACAGAACAAATTTGTAAACGTTTTTATTGTATTGAAAAAATAAGTACGAATCTCTGAAACCCACAGCTCTGGCACATTCAGTAGCAAGCATGTATTGACGATTTCCCTTATCACTTAATGTAAACGTGCGAATCATGAATTCTCTATCACCTAATAGGATACCATCCTTAGTGATTTTTTCTTCACCTTCTGGATCAATTGGTAACGCATATTCATCATCAATTACTGGTAACGGTTTACCGGTTTCATCGACTGGGATACTTGATGAAACATGCTGTTTCTTGCTTTGAGGATGCTTGCCCACATTCGTGGAGTTTCTCCTTGAACCTTCCTCTTCTTCTTCCTCATTTACAGGACTTTCATTTCCATCCCCATCTTCTTTATCCTCCTCATCCTCAATATGAGCCCTTTTTCTAGAATTTGCCACTATCTTGTCTTCTTCATCTTCATAATCTTTATAGTCATCATCTTTATTGTCAATTTCTTCATAATCTACATCGACATTGGGATCCACAAGTTCATCATCCTCAGGGATATCCAAATCACCCGTATCAATTTTATAATTTGGTCTGGTGGATCTTGAACGAGACCTACTGACTGGTGATGCGGTATTTGATTGTTCTGTCTCTACAAGTCCTTCATCTTGTTCTAAATTGAACTCATCTGCCCCATCTGTTGGGAATTCTTCATCTTCAAGCTGGTTTTGAAGCATTATTGGTTATCACTAATCGCCGCTTCTTTATTTATTTGAATATATTGATAATAAAAGAAAGTCACTTGAATATTTAGAACAACCTTCTCAATGCCCATGTTTTTCATTTTGTTTATCAAAATCGCAGCGCGGTCGTTGTCAACGATTAAAGTTTTCATACATTCTATATATTTTACGTTAAATAATTTATTCAAAATCTACGTCCCACTTCTTGATGCATGCATCTGCACCAACACTAACCAATGTGCTGTTACCATCCCATAGTAATGAATTGATACCATCCTTGTGGGCGTTCAGGCGTTTAATAATCTTCATTGGTTTGGAAACAGAATATATAAAAATATTAGTGTCTAAGGAACCTGTAGCTACTAAGTCTTCATCTTCATCATCACCAGTTGGTCTCCATGTAATAGCATTAATTCTACCAGTATGGAATGCCCACCTAGATGTCTTGACGTCTTTGGTTTCCATGTTGAATAGGAGAATTTTACCCATAACGTCACCTGCAGCGAGATAATTTTCTGATGGAGATATGGATATGAATGATGGTAATGCAGACATCTTGGATTTCAATTCATGACTCACGGTTAGATCTGCAGTTTCCAGCACCGTAATACTATTCGTAGTCTCTGAACCTATAGCAACATATCTTTTACTCAAGCCAATAGCAGAGGCTGGTGCAGATAATTGTAATCTTTGTAATGGTTCTCCGGTAAAGGAGTCTATAATGAGGAGAACATCTCCAGTAGTGACTACCGCAGTGATACCATCATCGTTATGTGTAGCTATCTTTGGTTGACTTTCAAACTTGTATTTGCTTTCAGAGTTGACCACTAATGTATCATCCCAAGAAATACTGGATAGTTGGCTTCCTGAGCTGTTACTGTCAATGGAAACAATTAAATTGTTATGCTCTGCATGCACCATTTCTGGTTTGGTCGTCCATTCAACGATCATACCATCGTAGGAACCAGTGACCAATGGATTGACATTCAATGCTGTAATACCTTTATTGTGACCTACCAATGTATTCAAGACAGAATCTTCACCCAATTTGAATATGTTTAATGTACCATCCAGAGAAAGGGATATGATTTGTTCGTCTTTAGCGGCGACAACTCCCACTTGCTGACTGGCAATAGCACTACGTTCCTTTCCAAATACAACCCATTTTTGGATGCATTTAGAAGTTTTGACATCCCATACCCTCAAGGCAGCATCTGCACTAGCAGTGACAAATCTGTTCTCGTCGATCCAACTTATGGCAAAGATACCTCCTTCCACAGGTTCAGCTTCATCTACAATACTCTTGACAAATTCACCAGTTTTTGCATCAAAACAGTTAATCTTTCTATCAGAACCGACAGTGATGGCAAATTGACCCTGTCCAGGTGCATATTCTACATCTCTAATAAACTTCCCCTGGTTATGATGCACTCTGTCACTAGATGAAAATTTAAATGGAGGACCCTGATAAAACACCATGGCACCATCATCCCCGACAGTAATACATCTCATAGGTCTTGTTTGTTTAAAATGGCAAGCATTTACAGTTTGAGAATGACCAGACACATCACCTAAAGAGTTTCCTGAATCCCAGGAGATAAAGACTCCAAACTTATCTCTACCATCTCCAACAACACATAGTCTCTTACCTTCGAAATCCCATGAGATATCTCTAATAGCACCAGCAAGAACATGAAATTCTGATTTAATGTTGATTTCAATGGTTCCGTCCTGATCATTCTGGGACCACCCCCAAACTATCACTTTACCTGATTCATCACCCGAGCAAACATATTGAGATTTTGGAATTGGGGAAAACTTAGCGACGGTAACGTTAGAAGAACCATGGCCCGTAAATTGAACAACAGGCTGCGTTGATGTATTATCTAATGGACGAATGAATGCTGATTTACCACAAGGATAAGCAATTGCGTTGGTGGTTTCATCGTACGATAAATGCACTGAAAAGTTTCTCTGAGTAGCTGGTTGTGGTGGTATAATTGATTTTAAATTAATAGCTGGCATCCTGTGTGTACCCCTGTTAAAGCTTTCACTAGCAATTGACAATCCTTAAACCAAATCAAGTTTTACTGAGTTGCACCTAGACAGATCTCAAGTGGTGTTTATTAAGCCGCCCTTTAATAGAGAAGCGTCATCTTGCACGACCGGAAAATTTTTGCGAAGAATTCGAGATGAGCTTTCCTGATTTTTCTTGGTCATATATCTATGTCAGTTTAGAAAATGCTTGACGAGAAATATTAGCAGTCGAACCAGAGATCAAGACCAAACCAGATCAGTTATGTCATCCGCTAGACCTAGAATTGTAACATCTAGAGCTGCCGTTCTTCCGCAGCAAACCACACCAGAACAACGTTATTGGCGCCAATATTCATCCGTTCAACTGGTGAAAGAGCATAATAGTGTCACGCATATTGCATTCAATCCACAACATCCTCACGATTTTGCTGTCACATCTTCTACCAGGGTACAAATTTTTTCTTCTAGGACAAGACAAGTGATTAAGACGTTTTCCAGGTTTAAGGACGTCGTATATTCTGCATCATTCAGAAATGATGGGAAACTATTAGTGGCAGGTGATGCCACCGGTTTAGTATCCGTGTATGATTCGTACAATCCAAGAACCATTCTTCTCTCCATCAACGCATCCACACATCCAACTCACGTAACCAAATTCCATCCACAGGATAATAAGATGCTGATTACAGCATCTGACGATAGGGTAATCAGACTTTGGGATATATCAAACGCTTACCAGCCACAATTAGAATTAAAAGGTGCCACAGATTATGTTCGTTCGGTCACATGTGTTCCCTCAGCACCACATATGCTAGTTTCTGGTGCGTATGATGGGATAATTAGACTTTATGATACAAGATCATCAGGAAGTACTCCTGTATATTCTTTACTCCATGATCAACCAGTGGAAGATATAATTTCACTTTCTGCTACTCAGATTGTCTCGTGTGGTGGTTCTAATTTCAAAGTTTGGGATTTGACTAGCAATAAGAAACTATATGAACGTGGGAACTTTAATAAGACGGTCACTTCTTTGGACCAGGTGGGTTCATTGAATGACTCACCAATGTCCTCCGCTTTGATTGCTTCATCCCTGGATGGTCACGTTAAAGTGTTTGACCCATTGGATGATTTTAAACTTAAATTTGGTTGGAAATTCTCCTCTGCTGTATTAAGTTGTGCTTTATCACCAGGTGACGCACAAGGTAATAAACATTTGGTAACAGGGTTGTCATCTGGTCTACTGGCTATTAGAACCAAAAAGAAAGAGAAGGCTTCTCAGGGAGAGATCGATGTGAAAAAGGTCACAGCGAAGAGTAATAACTTTAAGAGAATGATGAGAGGTGTCGATTATCAAGGTGATCAGGAATATATTATCCACAATGACAAAATGAAACAACAACATAAGATGAAGCAATTCGAAAGATATATAAATCAATTTAAATGGAATGATGCTCTTGATAGTGCGTTTGTGCCTGGTATGGCCAAAGAGCTAACATTAACCGTGCTACAAGAATTGCGTAAACGTGGTAAGATTCGTGTTGCTCTTTATAACAGAGACGAATCTACACTAGAACCATTATTGAACTGGTGTCTGAAGGGAATTGAAGATATTAGATCTGCCACTGTGGTGGCAGATTGGATTGCCGTTGTCTTAGAATTATATGGTAACGTGTTACAAAATTCACCTGTATTACAAGAAATGATCGTCGCTTTAAGAGATAAAGTAAGACAAGAGGTCTATAAAGCCAAAGAGGCCCAAAGAATACAGGGAATGTTACAATTGCTAACTAGTTAGAAGAAACCCATAGAATATATACACTTTGACTAATAAACATTGCATTTTCAACAATCTATTCTGATTTTGCCGGATTGTATATAGTAGTATCTTTATATGTTTATTCTGTATACGCGCGCATCATATTGAAAAATAAATACAGACAGTAGTATTACGCATTTAAAGAAGCACAATAGCAATAATATAGGAGTACGGATTGTATTAGTTTGAGAGGATAAATGGATATAACCAAGTTCCTCCAATTGCCCATTTCTGTCAGGAAGGAAGTGTATTTCCATTTAGATGGAGCATTCACAAATATAAATCAACCAAATAATGAGCTTTTTGATGGAAACAACCTCTTAAACTTGACCGCTTTCCGACCAAAATCAATGAGAACAGAAAGACAGAAAGGATTTCTAAACCAATTATTCCCCATTTTCTCAGAATATCTAGACATTTTTAACTATGATCCATACAATGTGGACAAATGGTTAGAATATTCACTTTGGCTTCGATACGACTGCATTATCCTAGATTGTTTGAGAGTGAATCATTTATATGAAGGTAAAGTACTGGGTTCTTTAGATTGGATCACGCTTAATAATAAATTGCAATTAGGGTTCTTTGATGCTTTGTGTCTATTGCAGGTATGGTATACTTATAAGGAATATGCGAGATGGATCATTGAAAGAGGCAATGTAGGCGATTTAATCACTGAAACTGAGTATTTGAGGTTCAGTACGGAATGTCTGAAACCTTCCATTACCAAAAAAACTTTAACTCTAATGAAAGAGAAAAAATTGTTACCGTTAGTGTATCAGACGTTCCTAAGTCAGGAGGAAGATGATGATACTGATAAAGAAGAGGAACTTGAAAAAGGAAAAGATAATAGTAGTGACGATAGTGATTATATATCTTCTACTCGGAAAAAGAGTACTAACAGTTACCATGAAAAGATTGACAAGGACAAGGAGTACGTCATTGACGATACTGTCTTGATGGGTTTTATAGGACAGCTTGAACTTATGAAAAATCTGCAGAAGATATCTGCAAGAGGAGATGTCATATACGAATCCATTATTAATAGCCATCGGTTACGGGAACGTGGAAGAGGTATTAAGCACGTTGTCAAACGGAAGATTTTATCTTTGGAACTCTTCCAGATACGCTATTTAACGAGGTTCGGTGTTGCAGATTTCACTAAATGGACCAATCTTCGGGAGCTACGAATCAATCAATTGGAGAATGCCGATCTTAATCAAATGATCTTACCACCAACATGCAAACTTCTGATAATAAATAATGCGTCCAACTTAAGATGGTGGGACATAATGGAATCAATAAATACTATTCTTACCGCCGGTCACAAGTTTGTGACAAAATGCTATAATGAAAATTTGAATTTCCGTTGTAACAATACTGTAAAATGTAACCATAGAAAGCTGTTAATTTTGGATCGCGAGTCAATTCATCCTGAAGTGATGTTTGAATGTGAGAAAGTGCTATGGAACATTTTTAAGGGATTAAATTACATTGAATTGAAAGATATTTTCAATATTATAGATGCGAAGATTGTAGTACCGCGTGTATTGTTCGAGAACAATAGAATAAAAATCTTTGGTATCAGTAATCTAAAAAAGATTTTATTATTGTAACAATATGCAGATGGAGCTAGCATATCTATAGTTTTTACATTAGATTTCATAGAATGTTGAATACCCTAAAATATATATGCAAGTTTTCAAACCACTTTTTAGATCGGGTTAGTTTCTAAATAGCTTCTTATTAATATTAACTCTATTCCTAATATTAACTCCTCCAGTATACAAATCACCCAATTTACCCATTTCATCTCGAATATACTTTAGGTAAGAGAACTCATTGCATTCAAGTAACATCTCAGGATCAAAAATAATTCTACCTCTTGATTGTCTCCATTGATCAACCCAATGAATTGCAGCTGGAATATCATCCATGTAACGCTTGTTTTTAAGCCTTTCCAGCACTTCATAAATATCATTTGAAGGATTGCTGGTATCTCCAGGGTAATAGAAGTCTGTCTTCCCTGAATCCTGTAAATTCATTAAATATAGCAAGTAATCTGCTTGGATGATGGGATCTATGAGATCACTTTTCACACACCCACATATGGACAATGATAACATACGATTCACACTACCAACTCTTCCTGGTACACCAATTCCGGGACTGTCAATTAAATATATTCCTTGCGAATGAGTTGACTCAGGTGATATTCTGATGATTTCACTGATACTCCTCGTAACACCCGCTTGTCCTCCTGTCCTAGCCACTTTCTTTGCCTTACTCGATAATTTGGTATCGCTTCTTTTAGATAATGACCTTAAAGAGTTAACTAGAGTGGATTTACCAACATTAGGCATACCAGTAACTAGTATCCTATAACCCATCGGCAATGGGATATCTCCCTTAATTGCTTGGTAACTTTCCCATTCAATAATCTTCATTAGGTTCTTTACGTCAATTGGATTCTTACAATCCATGAGTAAAAACCGTTCACCTATTTCTGCGTGCCATAGTTTTAATCTTTCTAGATACGCCTTATTTTTTACAAGCAAGTCTTTCTTTGTATATATCACCAATTTGGGTAGTTTAGAGACTGATCCCAAGATCTTATCAAAAAGGGTATTTCTAGTAGATAATGGAGCTCTAACATCTCTTAATTCCAATAACATGTTTAATTGAGGTGCTAACTTTTCAAATTTCTTTAATGCTTTCACTTGATGTCCTTTGAAATCTGTCAATGGAATATTATAATTTGGAAATTCAAATCTTGGTATGAACTCATTTCGTAACTCTATTGAAGATATACTATATAATCTTTTGCAAATATTGGTATGTGCATTAGAATTTATCATTACACTTATAAGTAGCGTTGCGAGACATGTGTTGCAGAGCAGTTACAAGATGATCTTGGAACAGTTCTTAAATTTTCTTGGCGCTATGGTTAAATGGAATGAGCGACATTCAGCGAGTTTATACATTGTTTCATCTACATCAAAGTAAGAATATTGATTTGATTAGAAAATGTAATACTTATTTACATGAGGTTCTATAAAAATTTTCCCCTTCTAATGATATCACTTTAATAAATAATTTTTGAGTCGTCTGTGATAAAGTTCTTCAGGATCTATTAATTTGAATAGTCTTTTCAATTGAAATTTGGTCTCATCACTTATTTCGGATCCAAATCTCTTTATATTTAATAAATGGTCCTCCAATACTAATCGATTCATCAGATTAAGATCACCAGAATCCACAATCAATTTTATGAATTGACACCAAGGTCTATAATCAGATAGGAGTTTGATATTAGTGATTTGAGTGTCCCAAAATTTGAACAATTTATCCCAATCTTTTGTTTCAACTAATGCATTCATTATTGATACGATTACACGAGAACTTAAGTATTTAGGGGCAGTGGAACATATATGATCTATTGTCTCGTGTAATCCACTTAATTTGAGAGATTTGTCTTGTATCATAGTTCTTAGGAGCAAAGATATGACTTCAGGGGAAGCAAGAACATCTAGTTCGCGTTCATCTTTAAGTGTAGTAAACAATTTTAACACTTTTACCACTGCCCCATTCCTATAGATCAAGGTTTTTTGTTGTGTTACCTGTTCCGACAGAAGCGTCCTTAAAAATAAAAGTAAATCAGTTCTGATGAGATCGTATCCCATCGATTTCTTTAACAAGAAATAATCTTCATAGAATTTATCGTAATGATAGGCTTCGGGATCTAACATGTTCAACAATCTAAGGAATTTTAACCGTATGGTCCAGTATTCTATGGAGGGTTGCATTTCAGAGAAAGTAGTCGGCCAATTATTATCAAAAAATACCTTCCATTTTGCTACTGAAACGATACCCCTCGATTTAAGGGTATATTCTGATATTATCTTCGTAATTTCCTTCAACTTTTGTAGTGAAGTTGCCTTAAGGAGAATTCGCTCTAAATATTCGTTAGCTTTGTCATACTGTTCTTCACTAACTAAATCGTTAATATTAACGATGTTAGTGGAGTAATGTCTCCTTTGATATGCTAACCTTCTTAGTCCCGATAATATATTACTATCAGTATCTGAACTTATTTTTTCATTATTGACATCAATTTCAGAGTCATCTATTTTCCTCGTATATAACTTTTTTTCATCCTCAGGAGCCCATAGTTCTTCCAGATTCAATTCTTTCCTTTTTCTCTCAGTGATCATATTAATAAATATATCATCATCCAAATTACAATGAACCATTACCCAACTATTCTTATTTTTCTCCTGATCACCAACTATCCTGCCTCCAGAATTGATGTTCTTTCTCTCCAGCCTTCTCTGAGCCTTTTTCGACTCATTAGCATTAATTAATCCTTCCCTTACAACGCAGGTCTGAGGCCATTTCTTCTTCAATAACTTATTCAATTCCACGAACGCCTTATTACAATGAGTAACCGACTTAGCAGTAGATAAAACATACAATCCCTTGCGATTGAATCTTTGGTCAAACACTTTAATGTTTGTTAGTCTTAATTTTTGTAAATGTGGTACTATAACGTTCGTTATAGTAGATGGTGTATTTTGCGGGTATGTTATTGGTTCAAGATTTTGTTTCACTTTTGTTGTAGGGAGTAAGTACCATGGTTTGGTGGAAGTTGATCTGATGAGTATCCTATGTGGATGATATAGTTTTACATTTTCTATCAGCATGGCTTTTGTTGGGTTTTTTTGTTGGTAATGTAAGATGCTAGCGAGTTGTTTAATTGCAGGTTCGGATATAAGTGTGTTGTATGTATTAAACCTTTCAAAAAAAAAAACAACCAAAAACCAAAAATAAAAATGTAAAATATGTAGTATTGAATTAAATTAAGTATATCAAGATATTGGATATACAAAATATTTATTTACATGAAATGCGGAACGTTCCTTTCATTGCTCTTCTTTCGAGTATTGTGACTAATACTTTGAATCAAAAGTGATGTTGTATAGATTCAAATAATCCTTTGTCTCTTTCAAATGATTTTCATTGATTTCTTTTGGGTTGAATTGTCTTTTACTTCGTATTATAGAAGTGGGGAAAGCTAATGTTAAATCGTCAGTGACATTACTGTTGTTATCTGTTGAAGCTTGCTCCATATCCAGAGGTTTCATGATCGTTGTCGGTATGACCTTGTTCTTCTTCGGTATATCTGAGGACATCTTTGATAGTTTTGATGCTTGTTCTAATGATTCTAATATACTAGCTGTTCTTAGTAGACCTACATCTGGGATGTTATTGCTGTTCCCCTTCAGTATCTGGTTGCCGTTACCATTCTTAAATCTTCTGATGGAAGTTGTGGGTATATTATATTTAGAAATAAACGAGCCATTATCCTTCATTAACTTCTGAGGTTCGATGACTGTCTTGATTACTGGTACATACGGCACCGTCGTCGTTATATTTCTGCTTGCGGGTCCTTTCTCTCCGAAAAAGAACGATTTACCATTGTTCAACTTGTGGTAATTGTTCTGTGGTGAAGAATAATTAGGTGGTAGACCTTCACAATCTCCAGATTCGATGTGAGATTCTACCCAGTTTTCAAAATTGGTAAATAATTCACCACATTGAGCACAGTGCCCCTGTGATTTATTTCTCTCATGAGGTTTAACACCCTTGGGAAACAATATATGTCTTGCTTTCAAATGAGTCTTATAAGTATCTCTTCTACTGAATCCACCAGAATTATGACATCTTAATTCAGGGGGGGATTCTACGGTAAAGAAAGGACAGTGGTATGCCTTCTCCACCCCATGTTTCTTTATATGACGTGTGAGATATCCTTTTATTCTGAACTTTGCGTTACAATAGTGGCAAACGTAATCATTTTTCAGTTTGTTATCCAATGATTTTCTTGTTGAAGTTAAAAACGTTGACGCTGGAGAAGAGGAGGAATTGCTCTCCGCGTCGATATTCATTGAGCAAGGAGACACGGATGATGAGTTAGAAAGTAAATCAATGTCTATGTTATGAGATTTTGGAAACAAATCACGATGAAGCAAATGTAGGTCACTTTCCAATTTGTCTTCTTCATCTTCTGAGTCTGAGGGCGGGATGGATGTAGCGTGGAATAACCTGTGGTTGCTATATTTATATTTCATGGCTTTCATCTGAGATACCTGATGCAAAAGCAGAGATCCGACGTGCCCAATTAATGCAACGCTAGCAACAAAGATACGGTAGACAAAACTAGTACAAATACAAATTGTGCTGTTTAATGAAATGAAAAATGAAGGAGAAAATGAACGCGCAAAAAGACAAAAAAAAAATTGAGTATCAGGGTAATCCGGCCTGCTGACTTGGCACACCTTGCTAATCAATCAATCAACGTTTTGATGTTGATGCTGATGTTAGCCTGTAGTTATAACACCAGATCTTATCCTTGTTAGGCGGGTAGTCTGTTGGAATTCTGTATTCTAATGGAAATCTTCTTTCCGTATTGGTCTCCGGTTTAGTCAATTCAAAAAGTACCGGATCCAGCTCTTGCAATTTGTTCATTGCATCCTTCATGCTGTTATACTGTTTCTCCAACATCTTGCTTCTTTCAATTCTCTTGTCTTTCTTGTATTGCGACCAACAAGCCTGTATGGTTTGGTGTTTGATTAGATCCTCGGGAGCCAATTTCATCACCTTTGGTTGTTTCTTACGTGCTGAAAGCACACTCAGTTGAGTCACGGCCCTTTGTACTGCAGGCGATAAACTCCCCCTTTGTTGTGATCTAGATGTAGTTCTCTTGTTTCTTGTGGAAATTATCATTAGTGGAGTTGTTGAAGTCGCCCTTGGTGGTAGACCCCTAAATAGAGAGCCCAATAAGCCATTTCTAATATTGTTCGTGAAGTTATACATCTGGATAGTCATTCTTGCAGGTTCCAATGGTCTTTGCTCTATCAGGATTGTCTTAAAACACCATATGTGGAGTGAAATACACGGTTCTTGGAATGCTCCACTGTTAAAGAATCGATGTTTCCCTCGTGCGCCAGTAAAGAAAACAGAATTTTGGATAATAATGGAAATTAGATAATATATATATATATATATAAAATTTAAGGGAAATATTAAATGTTTTCGGGTTTTACAATACACTATCAGAGCAACATCAACATACAAACTAATAATGATTACACCAGTTTCTGCAAGGGAACATCCAAAAACTCCATTAATCTCCAACACTATGAATGCTAGACAGGGAATGACAATGCCGACTGATCCTCCATCTTATGAAGAAACAATGAGAAATGATAGAACACAAAGAAAAAACCAGAAATCAACGCAAAATCAAGATCAAGACCAGAATGAATTTGAAAGTTCTCCAAATTACAGTCTGCATAGTTCTAATGCCCCGCAGAGATTGTTTATTGGTAATGCACAACCCTCATCTTCCTCCAGTAATTTCGTTTTACATCCCAATACTTCTAGGAACCCACATTTCCCAGGAGGTCGGGCTTTAACTTATTCTTCTTCTGCAACTCCATCATCTCTGTCTTCTTCTTCTAAAAGAATAGATAAAAATTAGTTTATGAAGACCCCTTTTTCCTTTTCTCTTGATATGTTCCTTCTAATGTCTTTTTTCAAGTTACTATTACACGAATAGAGCAAAAAAAAATATTGTGCCTCCTTTATACTAGATTATATTCTTTCATTCGTTAAATAACAAAATAACATTCAATATAATAATGTTTTTTCTTATATATGCAATGCTCTCTTTTTGTTTTTTCACAACTCCTCTGATATGACACATCCAAGACCCATAAACGCTTCTGTCAATACTCTTTCATATACATAATCCGTTCTAAATCCTGATGCAGTAAACTCTTTTCTGCTTTCCAAATCCTTAATGAACGGATCGTTGTATAAACTTTCTTCTAAGGTGAACCTTGGTGTAATATCTCTATCACCATTGAATGGCGTGAACGGTATAGAAGATTCCATCTTTTTCAATAGCATATTTTGAGTACTATGAGGATTGGAGGAAGCAAAATATGGATTATTTTTTAACACTCTATTTAACTCATCCAATTTTCTTCTGGCTGATGATTTTTTCAGTTTCACTGTATTCTTTACCCCCTCAATGACCTCTTCTGCATCATTTGATTGAGATAATCTATTAATGATTTCCTTTTTGGCCCATTCTTTATTCGACCGATCCTCCTCTTCAATCTGTCTCTCCAACAATCTTTTCTTTAGCTTCATCTCTCTTTCAAAATTTTGTCGTTGTTCAAAATTCTCTATATCTTTCTTATTCCTTTCAATGTTATTTATAATCAACTGTTTGTTCAACTCCTCATAACTCTTTAATTTCTCTTCTGTCTCCTTCACATCGATGCCATGATCCAAATTATAAATAATATCCTCCACTTGTTCCAGGTACTTATTATAAGATTGTAAATCATCTTGGAAATCATCCAAATTCTTATTAAACACATTAAATACACGTTTCCTAATATCAACTTCTTTCTCCACAGCAACATCATCAAATATCTGGGTCTTAAACTTATTCTTTCTTAAAATCTTATTACAACCTTTATAGGGACATTGTGCTGGACCCAGGGAGAAGATTCTATCTACGCATGATTCACAAATCTTATGGTAACATTCAGGATTCACCAGAAACTTTACATCCGGAGATAGGTATCTGTCTGTCTTACAGATGGGACACATGTCCCTATTATCATCATATTGGTCCATCGGTTCTTCGGTACTTCTTGTTGCTTACACTCATTGGTTTGAAAGTTATTTCTATTTCTAATTTCTTTGAATCTTTTATATTCTATCTTAATATAACTATGTGATTATGTAATCGTGAAATACATGAAGTACATATTACAAGTAGCTATCAATTAGAACCTCAATGATTCCCTCTCTAACACTTGTTCATCGAATTTGATCAAGTAAATGACTCTTTGATCAAATCCATCAATGGGCATTAAATGTGGTGTCACATCACAGGGGAACTCAGCACTCCTTAAGAACCCACTTATAATCCCACAAACAAAATAATTACAACTGGTAAAGAAATTGGAGGATTCAGGGATAAATTGTGTCAGTGCAGGTTGATTATCGACAATCATATACTCATTCTCCCTCTCCGATGACTTAACAAGATCATCACTGACATGATGAAACATATATGACCATAAGGTCCCATGAATGAATTGTAGAATGTCCAAAACTTTCAAATCGCGACGTCTCATCTTAGTAATATATCTTGCTAGCGAATTATCTAGACTTATCCTTTTCGATTGATCATCTCTTATACTATTTGTTTCAAAAGTTGCCTCTCTCGTGGCGCCTAATGTCCCCGTACTATTTGCATTGCTACCCAATTCTATACTTGGTGTAGATGATGAGAATAATGAAGAACGAGTCGTAGTAGTCGTGGAAGGCAAAGAGGCTCTAAAATTCAAGAGTTCCAGAACTTTTGGACCTATAGACTCACCGTATTTTGATAATTTGCATTCAAATTCAGACTTAGTTGCACTTGATTGATGTAAATAATTTATCATTTCTTGAAAGATAAAAGTCATTGCTGATAGGGATACTTCTCGTTTCTTATTTTGCAATGACCTCATATATAATAGATCGTCTATATTCGTCGATGCGGTAACGGCGGTGGGATGTACCTTGTTATCGGTATGTGTGGATCTTGTTGAAGATGAGGCATCTATTGAGTTGGTATGTATTACCTTTACGACAGTCATTAGTTTGTTGGATTATACATATACATGTATATATATGTTTAGGGGAAATTCATGAGTTTTGATATATATAGATGGTGCGAGAAATACAAAATTAAGATGTCTATTTTTATTTTTATTATTATTTTTTTCTAACTTATTTAAAAATGTTTTTATAATAATGTTACTTATTTTAAAAGATACTAATATTATTAAAGGATGTGTGTGATACTATACATATAACATCGAGTTGAGTGTAGTGTAGTGTAATTTAATGAGACCAATAAAATTTGAGAAACTTATCTTAAAGAAAGATTAAATATTTCATTTAATTATTCAGGATTTCATTGGGTCCATTGTTGATTAATTAATGATTCAATGAATGTGTTGCTCCAGAGATAAAAAGCTTAAAATCTCAACTTGGAAAAGAACCATTGATTCTTACCAGCTTGGTGTCTTTCTTCAAAGGCCTTCTTAATAACCTTCTTGGCTTCTTCACGTTGGGAGGGTTGTTCAAAAGTTTCAGTAGAGACAACAGATTTGAAGGATTCTACATCTAGAGTGTATCTAGTTGGCAACAGATGGTTGTAATTAACAACTTTGATGAATGGCTTGATCTTCGTTCTCTTAGCAACCTTTTTGGCACCATGCTTCTTTGTCACTTTCAATGGGTATCTTTCCACACCAGCCACTAGAGCATGACCGAATGGATGAGACTTGGAACCTTCATCGTGAGGCTTAACGACGACAACCTTCTTACCTGCGTAACGACCGCGAACGACGACGGCAACCTTTCCTGCTTTTAAGAACTTAGCCATTTTCAATTATATCTGTATATATGAGCTCTCCCTTTATTGGACCAGGTTTAATGATTCATCATCGATAGTATTTCATTATACTTATTATTGTATATTCAATTAGGCTAGCAATGACTTACAATCGCAAGGAGGCCGCCACATGGCAGGCGGCAAAAATGAAAAATGAAAAATTTCCAAAAAATTGAAAGAATATTTGGGTAACTGGGTTGTAAACCAGGTGGTGTGGGTGTATAAAAACAGTCTTAGGAAAAGATAAATGTATCGATCGTTTCTTGTGCTATTCAATTAAGATTATCTTTGTCTGATCAATCTCTTCAATGGAGGTGACTACCAAAATAACACACCAACACATTATTTGTCAAAAATGGAGACGCCCACTGCCGATAATTCGTCATCTGATACAATATTACGGTCATCAAATGCTACTAACGCCACAGCTGCCATTGCCAGATCCCAGGCAAGGCCTTACTACGATCCAAACACTTTCAATATAGGTTATTCGTCCATATTTAACCCAGAAAAGGGTGTCCTAGATGATAATGGGTTTTCTATCACCTCCAAACTATCCATTGCGCAAAAGAAATCAAATATAAATACCGGCAATGTGAGAGATTTGTTGTCGTCACAATTAAGGAAACGTTCTATATCAAAAAATAAGGGAATTCGTAGCAACTTATGGGAAATGGATGAATTGATCAATCTACATAAATGGGAAAGGGCAATAAAGCAAGTGTTGAGAAACCTATTCAATGTGTATTTTAATCACTTTATTCAACAACCTTTTGAAGTGGCCAAGATTATAATGCAAGTGATAGACTTAAAACAGCCACTGAAAAAAAATGAGGTCTCGATATCGAAACCTATTGTTTTGAATGACTCTGAGGCGGAAAGTGAAGAGGATATTGATTATTTCCCCATCAAGTCTGATGAACAGAGTATAGTTGCATCAAGTTACAACTTGCAAGTTAATGATGACTACACATTGAATGATCAAGCTGCATTGATAAAGCCTCAATCAGGTAACACGATCGATATATTGAATGCAATCATTGACAAGGAAGGTATGGTAGGGTTATGGAGAGCAAACCATACTACATTCATACTAAACTTCTTAAGAATTTCCGTAAATTCATGGTTAATTAATATAATATCTTCAACAGTGTCCAATTTCATATTTCATAATCAAACACCGGCCACCTCTGATGCTCTACTATTGTCACTTCCAGTGACATCATCATTTCAAAGTTTAATCTTTATAAATATGACTGCAACCGTATTGACAAATTTGATACTGATACCCATGGATTTGATTAAACTGAGACTCATAGTTACATCTACAAATTCAGATAAACAGCAAAGAAGTCTGAGAAGTTTGCTCAAGAAATGGTCTTGGAGAAATGATGGACCTAAATTACCCATCAGTATATGGGTCAATTCCATCTTAAAATCTTTAATTTCCATTACGTTTGGCACTAATTTTGATATTCTAATATACTCTAAATTTAATTTGGATAAATTCTCCAATTGGAAAATATTTTACTCCTTTAAATTCATATCCAAATGTTTGGAATTATTCTTTAAATTGCCCGTAGAAACAATATTACGTAGAAACCAATTGAATTATTTATTGAATTATGAAAATAATTTACAAATTACAAAAGAGGAACAATTACAATCTCTCATAATAAGACCAAATTTATCTTCCAATTTCTCCAAACATTTATGGAATGGTTGGAAAATTAGTTTTGTTAGTCTTTGCTGCGGATACGGTTTTAGAATGTTAAATAAAATTGACGATGATTTGAAGCTTGAATTGGAAAAGTTTTGAAACTCACCGTTTTTAACATCTCTGTAAATAAATAATAAAGAACTTCTTTTTCTAACCTTTATTTTTCTCACTTTGTTGAATTAAATATTCACCAAGAACACGTAGCGGATCATCAGGTTTAGTAGTGGCAATCATTCTCATACCAGCAAGTAGCGCTGGTGTCACTTGTGAATTCAAATACTTCCTCGTACTAGATCCACCAATAGTCTCACTAATATTTATACCTTTCAAGTCCAACTTTGTATCATTATTAATCTTTGCTGTTTCTTCTTGTGGTTCCGTCACACTTGGCGCAACAGGTTGAGGGGTTAACCCTTCTTGCTTCACTACGGTATCATCCATCTATATTGATTTTATCTTTGTTCTTCCAGTTATATCTTACTATTCTCTGTTCTTACAAACATATATCGAGATCGCGACAATTTTTCAAGTTATTAAACATTAAAATCACTAACATACACTAAAATTCAATAAAACGCCAAATTGCAACACATATCACAACCCTCGAATACTCCTCTGGAATGGCTTCAGAAATAGATCCATTTGATCAGGTCGTTAATGACACAAAGGAACAACTTGAAAGACTATCCCATTTCTTCACATCACATACATCAGTTGATGACACCGATGAAACAAATGATATAATAATAGAAGTCGAAGAAACATTGGTGGATCTAGATAGAAGTTTAGAAGTTATGAAACGAGAAGATAATGCTTTACAATATGACACCAATGGATCTTCTATACAAGATAGAGAAAATGCAGTACAGTCTCTGAAAGATGAACTGCAACGAATCAAGGTGAAAGTTCAAACCCATACAGATAATATAGTTAATGATGGTCTTGATGGTGCTGACGATTTCTTGAATGACGATTATATGAATAATATGGATGTGGATTTGGAAGCTGGGAATAGAGCAAATCCGTTCCAAGAACAAATGTTGAGGGAACAAGACGTTCATTTGGATAATATTCATGATACAATGCAAAATCTACATATTCAAGCACAGACTATGGGTCAAGAATTAGAAGATCAAGGTCAATTAATAGACACAATGGATGAAAATATGGATTCTGTAGTGAATAAATTAGCTCGTGGAAGAAGACAGCTGGAATGGGTTTATGAGAAGAACAAAGAAAGATATAACGACTGTTGTATTGGGCTACTCATTATCATATTGATTGTCCTTCTCGTACTGGCATTCATTGTGTAATACATAATTATAATCCTAAATATACTTTTTGACATTCCGTAAGTACGATCATTTTTTGCTTGTTTATATATATATATATATATATATCATTCATTTAATCATTTACTTAGGGCTTCATCTTTCCTTCGTTGCTGTAAGTTCTTAAATGCTGCGGATGCACCACTACTGGCTACATTGGGCTCGGAAAGATTCCTAGTCTTACCTTGGTTCAATGTATGTATCACTTCATATCGGCTACTACTAACAACCATGTTACTAGGCATTTGATATTTCTTACTATATGTTACCTGTGGTGATAACAGTTTGTGCGGCAAGAGGGGAGATGAAGGTTGTGATTTACTCCGTGAAGTTTCATCCTGTACTTGAACTGTAAGAGGTGGGGGTACATGACGATGATTTTTGATTCCGGAGTTAGTAACTGGTGGTAGAATAATACGATCTTTTGTGTTAGATATCATCTTTCTCGTAGTTGTAGATTGTGGTTTAATTCTAGAACCATTACTCACATTTTTCATCTGTTGAGGTGCTTGTTGCGGTGGTATAGTAGTCTTAGCAGCCACTGTAGGCCTACTTATGAAAGTAGCATTTTCTTTAGGAATTGGTGCATTAAACTTTTGGTATGGTGGAACGTTACTCAGTCTTATATTAGTTGTTGATTTAGCCTTATATGGTACATTATATGTATCTTTGTTGGTCTTAGCAATACCTTTCTTGGGTGAGCTTTTTGTCTCCCGGTTTATTGATAGTTTAATATCTTTTATTTTCTTGCTCATTTCAGTTTCTTCCTCGATTAATTGACGTGCTTTGAAAAAACAATTCACCCAGGGAGTTTGCTTGTTAAAAATAATTGTGTTAAACATAGCTCGATAAGTTGGTGAGATAGATGATAAAACAGGTATCGATGGTAACGAAATGAACCAGATATTTTGTCTGTATCTTTCGAGTATTAAGAATCCCTTTCTCGTTTCTTCATCAAATTCAAAGTCATACATGGATAAATCTGAATCTGCCATATTGACCATTATCTCTGGAATTGTTTTCTTTGCTATGGGTGATGTAGGAGAATTATCCCTCACATACGATAGATCGCCGTTTTTGTCTAAAATAAGAATACAGGGCAATGTATTGACCGATTTTAATGTTGTCTTGTGTTTAGAGACTATTGATGTAATTAATTCATTGTCAATGTGTGAGTAACTATCTAGAGACATGGCAGGTCCATCAGCTTTAAATGGGATGGCATATATGTAAACGTAATCTTGTTTCAAGATATTTTCATCAGGTGTGACAAAAGTTGGGTTATCTTTCTCTCTAGTTGATTTTTGTGATGGTTCAATATTCTTAGTCATAGTTGTTGTTACATTATCATTTACAACTAGGGTTTTATTTCTATCATCAAAATATTTTTCAATGGTGGATGGAGCAATGGATGCAGATAATGAACTCTTATTAGAGGATATAGTGATTGGAGTCATGTGATTTTGTAAAGCGTTTGTATCGGGTACTTTATTGTCTGTTGATGTTATAGGTTGATTGGAGGTTGTGGTTATTGGAATTTGGTCTATCACTTGATCAACTTGTAAATTGGGTATTAAATTTTGATATAGAGGTGGGGATGATTGAGAATGTTGTCGTATATGTGAAGGATTTGAATATGCCGTAAAATTTGAGATTGGAAAGTCATTACTGTTAAGATTAATTGCTATATTATTTGTCACATCAATGTTAGTTACTATTTGGGTATTATTATTGTTGGAGCTCGAAGACGATATACCAAGTTTTTTCCTCCATTCTACTATACTACTCGTCGTATTTGGAATCTTTGTTGGCTTCTTTCTCTTTTGTTTTGTTATAGGAATATTTCTGATTGAAGTGTCAATTACATGTAACTGTCTACTTGGTATTAAATGTTGGTGTGCGCTAGCTCCTGGTGTGGTATTAACAGTTGATGCGGTAGTTGCTGTATTCATTGGGGATAGCATGGAATAATCCGATGTAGATGTCGATAATGCAGTAGATGACGAGGATGACTGTATTGGAGTGGGTAATTGTATTTGCCAAATCCCCTTCCAGAGGGTATTTTTATCATTCCAATTCACACCGGCAAACCAGGGATCTAGTTTGATTAACCTTAGGGATAATCTATCCTTAGGTTCAATAACCAAAATCTTCCTTACTAGACTGACAATCTGAGAGTCAGCTTTCTGTAGTATTGGGTTTTTATTATTTATGGACCATGGGTAGTCTAATGCCACAATCTTTTCAAACGTTTTCAGTTCATTTTCACCTCTAAATGGCGGATGGCCATTAACAAACTGAAATATCATACAGCCTAGAGCCCAAATATCAGAACTGTAGGAGCACTGATTATGTAGTAGTAATTCAGGAGATACATACTCTGCGGTCCCAACAAATGACGAACTAGACTTATTTGTATTATCTTTGTTACCAGTGGTATAGGCAGCACCAAAATCAGTAATCATTAATTTACCATCTTTGTCTAACAGGACGTTTTCTGGTTTCAAATCTCTATGAATGACGCCTTGAGAATGAATAAATTCTAAAGTGTCGACTAATTGTACAGTGAAATGTTTAGCCCATGATTCACTAAATATCTTCATCTTATGCAACAAACTTAATAATTCACCACCAGGTAAGTAATCCAGCACATAATATAGATTTTCCTCATCATGGAAAGTGTAGTATAGTTTGACAATCCCTGGATGGTGAGCTCTTGCTAATAAGTTCAAAGTATTCTTCTCAATGGTGACGTATTTTACTTTTGATTCTTTGATAATGTGTGCTTTAGAACAAACTTTTATAGCGAAAATGTTCTTAGTATTTCTCTTATCAATGGCTTTATATACAGTCGAATATGATCCGTGACCTAATTCTTCTTTGAAGATGAAATCATGGGGAGAGCGTTTTTTGGAAGGCATCTGTCATTACAATTTGAAGTCCTATTGATGAAAGATATATGAGGAAATGTTTTGTTTGGGTAATAAGACGAAAGCCGATTTTCTTATTGAATGGAATATTTATAGGAAAATGTTAAATGGCAGCTTTCAATGGTAATAATGATAGCAAAAAAAAAAAGGAGAAAAAGGAGAAGAGTGCTCTTAATGTGAATGTCTTCCTGAAAATATCAGATTTTAACTGCCAGAGAATTGTTTTTTGGCGTTATTTGAAATGGTAATGCATATAAGTAGGTTATTCTGATTATTATATGGATTAAACAGAAAAATGTATCAGATCAACTATGAGGTACTGAGGGTTGACGTGCAACCCTTACTTTGTAGAAGTAGGGTTTACCATAATAAATTACTAGTTAGCCCTATCTATTTTTTAGGTTTACTATTATTAGGTTATTGGTAGGTTGGAAAAGTTTTTAGCCCCAATATTTCCATTGTCGGCCACTCCATAGGTACAATTGTATTTGTAGGGATCTTCAATTGCAATATAGTCAAGTGAAGTAATAAAAGTATGAAAATCAACTAATAAAGTTTAATGACGGTTTTTTGAAATCAGAATAATTAAAAATATATACCATTTTTTACGCTATGTTCCACATGGAAACAAAGATTTATATCTGACAGAGCGACAAACAATTGAATATACTACATTCAAGTTGTTTGTTTAAATTTTCTGTAGCATCTATGCAGGAATAAGCACACATTTTTTTATAGCCGATATTTCTATTTCGTAGAATAAAAGAATCTCTTCGTTTGTTTCGTTGTTCTTCAAGCTATTAATGTGGCTCACATGTAATATTTAACATTTGCCATTGAGATACGCCACGCCAAGGCAAGGCCGAACGCGCGTATGACGTTTTCCAGGAAGACAAGAAAGTTTTTCCCTTTTCTCGAGAAAGAAAAACAAAAAAATTCTCGAGGTTACATAATCCGGATAATTTATTGAAGACAATAGATATAAACTAGCGATCATGTTTTTGAAGAACTCATCTGATATCACGAAAGTGTTGTTTCTTCAAGATAAGATCCACTTTTAATCTTTTTTCTATAGTCAAAATAGCATAACATAGCATAACAAGACAAGATGAGTTGGTTACTTTCAGCTACCTTATTTCTCAGCCTACAATTCCATTTGCGAACGACACTCAGTTCGAGCTTAGATCCAAATGAGTTATCAGAATTACAACGAAAATTATCACATTACCAAAATAGTTCATTTACTGATACAGCGGGGAATTTGAAAGGAATCTCTATTGGTGGTTGGTTAGTTACTGAACCATATATTACGCCGTCGTTATATGCCAACGCTACTGCATTGAAGCAAAACACGGGATATGAAAATTATACAATCGTTGATGAGTATACTCTTTGTTTATATCTTGGTTATAATACGTCGTTAAAGCTTCTCACTGAACATTATGATAGTTGGATCACGGAGGATGATTTTAAAGAGATTGCAAGTTCTGGATTTAATATGGTTAGGATTCCCATTGGATATTGGGCATGGAAATTGAATCATTCTGAGAATTTATATTTGGATAATATTACATATTCTGACCCTTACGTTGGCGAAGGGTTACAATTGGATTATTTGAAACGAGCCATTGGATGGGCTGAGAAGTATAATTTGAGTGTTTGGATTGATTTGCATGGGTTACCTGGTTCACAAAATGGGTTTGATAATTCGGGTGAGAGAATATTAAGAGGTAATTTGGGTTGGTTGAATTTGTCACACAGTAAAGCGTTAACGTTATCCGTATGGAATAAACTTTTCAAAGATTTTGTTGGGTATAGTAATTCTATTATTGGTATTGAAATTGTTAATGAACCTTTCAGTTCAAAGATTGACATTAAGGATATAACTGGTGCTTATTATGAAGCCTTTGATTCATTTAAATACTATGAGGGGAAACAAAATGAGAGCAATTGTTCATTTGTCATACATGATGCATTTGAAGATACTGGATATTGGAATTTGGAATTTAATCCCAATTATGTGAATGTATCTAGTCAATATTTCAATTTGAGCGATGTTTCATACAGATCTGAAGAGATTATTGTTGATCATCATCATTATGAAGTGTTTACAGTTTCACAATTGCAAAATAGTCAATATCAAAGGTTAAATAACATTATAAATTTTGGACAATCTATGAATGAGACTGAATCTACGTATCATCGATTTGTTGTCGGAGAATGGTCAGGTGCGATCACCGATTGTGCTACGTGGGTTAATGGGATTGGCATTGGATCTCGGTATGATGGTACATATTATAGTAGTGATAACAACACAGTGTATTCATCTAACAATGCATCAGTGATAGGTAACTGTACTTCACAGAATGAAATAAGCGAATGGACGGATGAGTACAAGGTTCAAGTGAGACAGTTTATTGAAGCACAGTTATCTACTTATGATGCATTAACTAATGGATGGATCTTTTGGAATTGGAAGACAGAAAATGCAGGAGAGTGGGATTTTATCCGATTACGTGATAATGGGTTATTTCCCATGCCGTTTGATAACTTCACGTATTTCGTGAAGAATGGTTCGATGGATAGTCAAGTTTCGTCATCACTATCTGTGGAAGCGTATGGTAGCGGTGATGGTATATCTACGAGCAGTGGTGGTACTAAAGTTAAGAATATGGGGGCAAGAAAGTACAATAGAATTTTTGCGCATGGTAATAATGATGAAAGCGTTATGATGAAGATGTTGAAGAATGGTACAATAATTTTTTTCAGTATGATCATAACGGTTTGTATGTTTCTATGATAATCTCGACCGATTTTTGTAGAATATATAATAATAATATAAGGAAATCTAGACTGATTACGGATTGTGCGTAATCACCGAAACAAGGTTGGAGAGTGAACCGTTGTTAGTGATACACTATTTTTGCCGTGTGAAAAAGTTTAAACTGGTACTGCATTCTCATGCCCACAAAATAGACACACACGTTCATAATAGAATACAAGGCGATTCGGAAGATAATAAAAGTGGAGAGGACAAGGGAATTATGAGTAACAATTGTTCGTACAGAGATTCATATTTCCAATACCAGCATCTAGTTAGATCGCACCACGTTCTGTATAACGAATGGAACCTTGACGAGTTTCTTGCGTTAGACGAGCAAGAAACCATCACGATGATCAAAGACAGTAGCAAGGATAAGGATGGGAAACCCAGTAGTGCCGTGAGGCAGTATATCAACGATGATACATATTGGGACTCATTTGAAGATGAGGAGGACTGGAATCTATTTAATAAAGTTCAACTGGACGCCACGGGTATAGTCACGTTCCATGCCGCGAGGGCCACAGATGAGGAGGATAACAGTGATGGCCATAACAGGATAGCTACACCCACCACCGGGTCAATCTTTGATGCGAAGACGTTGGCAGAGGCCAGGGCTCATTTAGTCGGGTGGATGGGGTAATGGCTGAAGCGCCCGTTTACTTCTCATCTAATCCCATCATCTCCGGCCGGGGGGGGGGACATCGCGTGTCCGTACGGTGTGACATGCTCGTGACGTCTTCCCGCAGCACGGCGATGTTGCGGCGGGTGGCAAAAAAAAGTCCCCGTGGGATGCTGTGGAATTACATTAACGTGACGTTTCTCCGATTAAAGCAGTGTGCATGGCCGGCAGGAATGGTACGACTCTTGCATGGGGATGATTGTCACACGGAACAACTGGCCGCATTGATCTGCGCGTATAAAATAAATATAAGAAAATATATATGTAAGTGTGTGTCTATGGCTCAAACATTGCTGAATTCTTCTTATCTCACTTTGTCCTGTCATCAGTGGGTGGATACTGCTTTCCTAGATTCAGGCACTTTTCCCGATATTTGTGGACTGGTTGCAGTTTCCACCTCACTGGTACATAATATTAAGCTTTTCCTACTCTTTCTTTCTTTCTTTCTTTTTCTGACTCGTGTCTGCTGTACACAACAGAATAACTGGAGTATCAACAGTTTCACAACATAGTATGTCTTCATATTCCTGAGTTTTCTCTTATTTAAGCAACGCAGATCACAAATGATCATCGTAGCCATCATTGAATTTCTTTCTTTCGTTTTTTTCTCTCTCTCTCTCTCTCTCTCTCTGTCTCTGTCTTTCTTGGAAGCAATCGAAAACATACCTGAACTGGCAAATGCTCTCAATCAACTATAACAAAACCGCAATCAATAACCAAAATAACGTCTTACCTCCTCTACAATTTGATAGATTGATACCAAGACAGCAACAGCATATTCCATCAGATAATAGATTTAGCAATGCGATCTCTCCTAGAAATACGCTATTCCGTGCATCATCATCATCATCATCATTGGGTACAAACACAAACTACGTGACAACTACTTTCTCCAAACAGCCAATACTGTTTCCAGACCATCATCAACCTAAATGCCCTGCCAGTGTTCAATACATCCAGACTCCAACTCACTCTTCCTCCTTCTCCCTTTCATCGTTATCTTCTTCCTCTGCTATGACGGCAGAAAATGCTTATGTACCTCCTCAAAGAAATATATCAATGGGTGCCCTAATAACTCCTGCTCAGCATGCTTTGCCCGTACTTTCCGAATTTCCAAGAATTAAGTTGGAGCGCCCCATTAGAGATATTCCACAACAAGAAAAAGAGATGAAAAGAAAGTATAACAGCTCAAAGAGGATATTATCAAATACCAAGAGAGCCGCACAAAATAGAAACGCTCAGAAGGCCTTCAGACAACGGAAGGAAAAATATATAAAGATTTTAGAATTGAAATCGAAAAAATTCGATGAGGTACTCATGGAAAACAATTTGTTGAGGAACAAGATCGATCAATTGAAAAAAGCTTTAAATAGCACATATTGCCAAGTCTAAAACTATTCATGTAATGTATAAATATTCTAATTCGAAAATGCTAACTAAGATCAGGAAGTAAATAAATGTACTGTCTCTTGCACACGTGACTTGTCTTGTATGCGTACGTACGTACAAAATGACATAAACATTTAAAAAAGCTGCACCAGAAACCCCAAAAAAAAACAAAAGGCGAAAGACGAAAAAAAAAAAAAAAAAATACAACGACAACACCACAAATTCTCAATTTTTGGTATAAATGCAACACAACAATTAATTACATAAACATTAGCAGCTTACCTAAGCACTATACATTAAGACAGCTAATAACATAATCAATATCAACCAGCATCTGGAACAAAAAAACACTCCAGAAAATATGAAGGAAGACGTTAAGCTACTAGACCTATCACGCACACATTCTATGGAGGAGGAAGAGGAGGAGGATAATGAGCTGCAGAAATCTTTACCGTCAAACAAGAGAAGGAGATTAAATAACGTCACAGGAGTGGATGAATCTATCACAGATCAACAACAAGATAAAGAGTCAATACCGATTCAAAGTATATTGAACACTGAAAACGCTATGGCTCATCTGATCGCCGCTAATAATGCTGTGGAAGCTGCTACCATCACGGCTGCTGCTGCTGCTGCCGTTGCTGCGCACAATTCTTCTTCTTCTTCGTCATCTCAAATCCCCACTGGTGGACCTGTTAATATTAATACAAAACAAAATGGTGTGAGTCGTGAGAATAGTGGTGGGGATGGAAACAATACCGAAAGTATTCATCCTACAACGGGGAAACCATTGAGGAATACAAAGAGAGCCGCACAAAATAGAAATGCTCAAAAGGCTTATAGAGAGCGTAGAGACAAGAGAATTAAAGAATTAGAAGAAATTGCCTCACAGTTTGAGATTTTGAAACAGGAAAATTTAGTCTTGAGGGAACAAGTAGAGTCATTAAAGAGAAAATTAAACGAACAATCTCACTAAGTTCATATATACATATACTATATTAAATACTATTTCATACATACATAAATTGTAAAAACATATAATTATTCTTTTTTTTTTTAATTGATTGGTGTGCCTCTTTGCACACTTTATAGGGTACAGACATAGGCGCTAAAAAAAAATTATTTTTATATAAGCAGAGTACGTAAGGATTTATAAGGGATGAATCAACTTTGCAAAGTTGAGTATTGAAAATTCAAAAAGAAAGAAAATAAAACAAAATGTTAAGAAAATTAAATTTACAAAGAAATCTTATAAGATCATCACGAATAAAATGCTTAACAAGAACAGTCACAATAATACCTCAAAGAACTTTGATTATACCACCTAATTCGCATACACACATAAGCACCCGCACTCACCCACTAGTCCCACCATGTATGACCACCCCTATTACTACTAAAAGATATATTCAAATGAGAATGAATCCGAATCAAGAAGGTCAGGAACAACAAAAGCCACCTTTAGAACAATTCGGTACTAATTTGACCGCATTGGCAAAGGCAGGTAAATTAGATCCAGTTATCGGGAGAGATGATGAGATAGCTAGAGCCATACAAATCCTTTCAAGGAGAACAAAAAACAATCCTGTCTTGATAGGGAGGGCTGGTGTAGGGAAAACTTCACTTATTGATGGGCTAGCTCAAAGAATTGTAGCAGGTGAAGTCCCTGAATCATTAAAGGATAAAGAATTGATCACCTTAGATTTGGGCTCTTTAATTGCTGGTGCAAAGTACAGAGGTCAATTTGAAGAAAGATTGAAAAGTGTACTTGATGATATTGATAAGGCACAGGGCAAAGTGATCATTTTTATTGATGAAGTTCATATGTTGTTGGGTCTAGGTAAGACTGATGGTAGCATGGACGCTTCAAATATTTTAAAACCTAAATTAGCAAAAGGACTCAGATGTATTTCTGCCACTACTCTAGACGAGTTTAAGATCATTGAAAAGGATCCTGCTTTAACAAGAAGATTTCAACCAATCTTATTAAATGAACCTTCTGTTTCTGATACAATTTCCATCTTGAGAGGGTTAAAAGAGAGATATGAAGTTCATCATGGGGTAAGAATCACAGATACTGCTTTGGTCTCTGCAGCTTCACTCTCAAACAGATACATTACAGATAGATTCTTACCCGATAAAGCCATCGATTTGGTGGATGAAGCATGTGCAGTATTACGTTTACAACATGAATCTAAACCTGATGAGATTCAAAAATTAGATCGTGCCATTATGAAGATACAAATTGAATTAGAATCATTAAAGAAGGAAACTGACCCAGTCTCCATTGAAAGAAAAGATGACTTGGAAAAGAATTTGAAATTGAAGAATGATGAATTGAAACGATTAACTGAAATATGGAACCAGGAAAAAACAGAGATTGAATCAATAAAGACTACCAAAGCTAATTTGGAAAGAGCAAGAATTCAATTAGAAAAATGTCAAAGAGAAGGTGATTATACCAAGGCTTCAGAATTACGTTATTCAAGAATACCAGAGTTGGAAAAGAAACTAAAGGCAAATGAAAATAAATCAGAATCAAATAAGATTAATTTGTTGCATGATGCAGTAACCTCCGATGATATTTCAAGAGTAGTCGCTAAAATGACTGGTATTCCAACTGAAACTGTGTTGAAAGGAGATAAAGACCGTTTGCTTTTCATGGAAGGTTCTTTGAAGGAGCGTGTCGTTGGTCAAGATGATGCCATATGTGCCATTGCTGATGCAGTTAGATTACAAAGAGCTGGTTTGACAAACGAAAAGAGGCCTATCGCCAGTTTTATGTTCCTAGGCCCAACCGGGACTGGGAAAACTGAATTAACAAAGGCATTGGCTGAATTTCTTTTTGATGACGAATCCAATGTGATTAGATTTGATATGTCAGAATTTCAAGAGAAACACACTGTGTCTCGTTTGATAGGTGCTCCCCCAGGTTACGTCTTAAGTGAATCTGGTGGTCAATTAACAGAGGCTGTAAGACGTAAACCTTATTCTGTGGTATTATTTGATGAATTTGAAAAAGCACATCCGGATGTGAGTAAATTGTTATTGCAAGTTCTTGATGAAGGTCAGTTGACCGATTCCTTGGGTCATCATGTGGATTTCCGTAACACCATTATTGTTATGACATCTAATATTGGTCAAGATATATTATTGTCAGATACTAAGACAAGCGATGATGGTATAATTGATCCAACAACGAAAGAAAAAGTTATTGATGTTATGAAGAAGTCATACCCACCCGAATTTATTAATCGTATTGATGATATCCTGGTCTTCAATAGGTTATCCAAGGTCGTGTTAAGATCCATCGTAGATATTAGAATCAAGGAAATCCAAGAGAGAATAAATGATAAGAGGATGACTTTAGACTTATCGAATGAAGCTAAAGATTGGTTAACAGAACATGGGTATGATCCACTATATGGTGCCAGGCCTTTAAACAGATTGATTCATAAGGAAATCTTGAACTCCATGGCACTGTATTTGTTGAAGGGTCAACTAAGAAATGGTGAGACTGTTAACGTTGTAGTGGAAAATGGGAAACTAATGGTGAAACCAAACCATGAAGAGGGAGAGCTTATTGAAGAAGAGGTTGAAAAATAGAATGAATAAAGTTATTTCTAAAAGACAAATTTATGGAAACTTGTAAATAAAAAAAGAGATATAAGCTTTTCAGTATTCAAAGTTTTTATACCACTTATGACACTTAAACACGAAATATTCTATTTTGAACACAAGATATTATCGAACTATATGAAATGGATCCGCACTAAATTGCACAATATTGTTATGTATCACAATAAGCTGGGAAGGGAAAGGACTATCTATTTCTATTGATTTTTTTTTATATTTATGATGTCATATCTTTGGTAGCGATAGATATAGAATTATTTTATTTTTGTTGGAACCGGATATCCTATCCATCTATAGAATGTTCGGTTCTAACAATTTTAATTTGTTATATTTACAATTTTTATTTCTTGAGAAACATTTTAAAATACCTATGAAAAGATAAAATATTCAAGAATGTTAACAAAAAACTAAATAGAAAAGTAATACAATTTCGTTGGAAATCTTATTGCGTGAGGCATATAACAGTAATTAGCTCAGTTGTAGTACCAATTATTTCGAGAACACAGTTTCACTTTCTCCTTCTAGCAAGGAAGAATATAAAGTAGGTAGCATAAAACTATATATATGAATATTTAAATTTTAGCCTGCTAGTATATTCAGAATATTTCTCTCGACGACACAATTAGATTTAAAAGAAAAAAGTCGATAAACATAACTATATCACAAACGAAAAAATATTCAAAAAGAATATCTGGAATACTTTTGTTGCATTTTTATGACTTTTTCCAGGTAATAAAATAACCTCATTTTTTTGCATATTATTTATTAACATAATAAATAAATGCCAAAAAAATTATCTGTTGCACTCATAACTAAATTTCTAGAATGAGAAGATCCTACATCATCGCCTCGATTAATGTTCTTATTCTATGACGGGTTTGTCTTGGCGACCTCGCTTAACATAAAATTTGATTTCAATCATCTCGAGATTCTCGATGGATCAAAAAGATGTAATTCTTGAATCAAAATGAAATCAAAGATCTCCATTCGGGAAAAAAAAAGCAAAAGACATTATAGCCATGTCTATCGATTCATTTGCTGAGGATTCAGACAAATTTTTCAATTGGTTAACTGCTTCGGCTGATTATAAGATCTCTGCGAAGATCAAGATTGCCGACGGAAGGCAATCAAATGAAGGTAGATTCATAATTGCCACGGAAGACATTGCAAAAGAAGAATTACTTTTTGAAATACCAAGAGCAAATATATTAAATGTGTTAACATCAAGCTTAGTGGAGGAGTATCCTTCATGGGAGAAGATTTTACTGGATGGCGACTTGGGACATTGGGAAGGTTTAATTATTTGTATGCTGTTTGAACTTAATATTAAGGGGGAATCTGGTAAATGGGCACCATATTTTAGTGTTTTACCTAAATCAACTGAATTGAATTCCTTAATGTACTGGAATCCTGAAGAATTGGAGACCTTGAAACCATCGTTGGTGTTGCAGCGTATTGGGAAAGAAAATGCTCATAAGATGCATGAAAGGATAGTAGCTGTGATCCAAAATTCTTATAAGGGGACTTCTACCGATTCACGGTTTAGCAACGTTAGTTGGGAGGATTTCTTGTATGTGGCAAGTATCATAATGTCATATTCATTTGACGTTGAACTTCCGCAACCTTCAGAAGATGAAACAAATAGCGAATATGAAGAAGAAGAGGAAGAATTTGAGGAAGACATTTTACAGACAGTAAGGAAAGATGGGTTTTTGAAATCAATGATACCTCTAGCTGATACTTTAAACTCAGACACTCATAAATGTAATGCCCACCTAATTCACGACGATGACTCTTTAAAGATGTGTGCTATTACTAATATAAAAGCTGGCGAACAAATTTATAATATATATGGTAATCACCCAAATTCAGAAATTCTAAGAAGATATGGGTATGTTGAGTGGGGTGGGTCCAAATATGATTTTGGTGAACTTCCTCTAGAAACAATCATCAAAACCTTGCATAAACACTATGATGTACCCTCCGACAAAATTCGCAAACTATTAAAGTTATTCCAAACAGATGAGACTGTTTTAGAATTGATAGATGACGAAGATATTGTCATGGACGCATACGATTGTTATGCAGATGGGGAATTGGGTCCAGAAATTATTGTATTACTACAGGTCTTATGTGTAGTATTACAGACTCCAAATTTCAAGAAACTTTTAAGGTCAGCACTCTCAAAATTATTGCAAAGAGTTGTAAAGAAATGCATGCAACTTATTGAACGCGGTCTAATCACGATGGATTGTGTTAACGTATGGGTTAAATGCATTAATGAAAGACTATCTGAATACGAGAAACAGATGTCAAACGATAGCCCTCCTAATGGAAAAAATGTTCTTAGACTGAAAATGGCCTCAAAGGTATTGGAAAGCGAGGCTACATCACTTAAAAACTGCTCTGGCTCTCTTGAGAAGCAATATAAAGTGATTGAAGATGACAAGTTATTGGTAAATGTTTTAAAGAGACCTGCAGATAATACCGACGCTGAACGTAAGAAAAAGAAAAGCACCAAAAAATGAATATATACATATTTACTTTCAAGTGATAGACATGTGTTCCCGTAGATATAAACATTCAGACATATATATATACTGCAACTAATTTTTTCTGCATGTACAATATTTAGCGTCGCAGGAAAATTACTAAAGGTTTTTTGTTTTGATAAACTGATTTTGTCGAAATAGGGGAAGGATCAATTAAGAAGCATTGGAAATCATTTAGTTCTTTCATACAATTTCATATTGTCACTTTACATTAGGTTTATTCTTCAAGTTTTGCTAACCTGATGGATTCTGTAACGAACTTCTTTTGGACTGATCCTACCAAAAGTGGTAGCGCAGTCTCAACTACAACATCTACTTCTTCAGAACATAAATCGCAAAGATCGAACCCAAAAGTAAGTGCAAAGAATGACACACATGACAGTAAACAGATACCCGATAAGCAAACTACAATAGGAACCAATACGCATGGTACACCAGTTTCAGGAAGTATTCAGAAGATGATGACTGAAACCTTAATTGAAAAGATAGTTAAAATGGCTTTACCACCATCATCCGATTTGGCTGTCGGAGTAATTGAGGATAGAATGGAGGCCGCAAGGGACCGACCAAGTCTATCAGTACCAGTGACAAGTCGAAATTTTATTGCTATGAATTCAAGACTGAGTATACCTTTTATTATCATTGACGGTGTGATTAATATATTTAACTGGGTCAATGTATCTTATACAATATCTGTCCTCCTCCTTTATACATTTCTAATACTAAGACCTGTTTTGATTTTGACAACAGTACCTTTATTTTACATCCTATTTGGCATTATGGTACCGCAATACCTTTATATCCATAAGCCTAGTGCAAATGAACTTTTAGATGTGAATCTAACTCCAGCACAAGGTCCACCTCTACGTACTATCGAACTGCCGAAACCTGTCCCAGAACTAAGTCAAGAATTTTTGTTGAATCTTACTGATTTACAAAACCATATGCTATTATATGTCAAATTGTTTGATGGAATCAGTTGGCTACTTTGTAAGTTTGCGTTTTTTAAAAACGAACAAATCTCATCTTTCGTCTTTGTACTTATGTTATGTTTGGCAATTTTCCTATTTTTATTCATTGAAGAATTGCTTCCGTTTATTCTACCTGCTGTAAAGATACTTCTCATATTTGTTGGTTGGTACTTTACTATCCAAATGCACCCTTCTAATAGGGACTCATTTTTAACAAACCTTCATTCTGAAGATACGAGATTGAAAGTTCTTACATTGTCAAATAAATATGAGACCATGATCAACCAATATTTGAAACTCGTGGAAGCTCGAGAACGCAGGTTTGTATACGTGTATGAAATACAAAAATATAGGGAGAAACATAAGGAGTGGCACCCTGTAGGTTATACCGACGATGATTTTTCACTTCTGTCAAAATTAAGAGTGAAAGAACTACCAATTAAGGACTTCGTAAAAAAATCTTTAGATGAGATCAAACCACCGATAGATTGGAAGTGGGAAAAGAATTCTAATTGGACATTAGATTTAAACCCAGAAGAATGGGTTAGAAATGAGTTTATTCAATACGTTGAAATAGATTCTGAAACGAAATGGGTGTATGACGTTGATTTGAATGGTAAAAGAGGTGAGTATAGAAGAAGAATGTGGACAAACCTTTGTACGAGGAAGGTAGAGATTCAAACCGTGGTACCTGGTGTCAACGATGAAACTTCTGAAATAGAGAATATGGGAGAAAATTCAACCAGTTTTCATAATGATTCGAACATACTCGTACAAGAAGTTGTGAATCCGTTAAGAGAACAAAAGACGCATGTGCATAATATACAAGGTGTCTCTAGAGGCTCCTTAGCTGGTGCTACTCATTCGGAGGATGCAGATTTACACAATAAAATACCCAATAAACCCAACAAGTCTTTAGATGTGATAAATAAATCGAAGTCTGCCATCGTTGAAGAAGAGCAACTTAAGGCTGAAAATAGCTCCTTAGCTGCTTATGGAAATTTTGCAGATGCTTTAAACTCATCTTTATAGTAAAGGATAATATCTTAGTTTCTCTACATACCTACTTTATTGTGTGTACTGAATAAACGATATGATGACAATGACGATGCTGAATATTATACTAGAAAAACTATTAACTTTGCATGAAACTTTCTAGCGATAGAGAGAGACCTTTCGTCTGCTTTTTTTCTTCATTCTTTTTCGATAACATGTTGGAAAGTGAGTTCATTTTCCTCTTCTTTGCACGATCTTTAGCACCGTTTTTTTTCTGTACTTTTGTTCCTGTTGCCTTATCTATCGTTTTATGTAGTAAATTCTGCGTTTTCGGGTTATTTGGAATATTCTCTTCTGATTTCTCATTTATCATTTCTATCTTAAATTCATTCTCAAAATTACAGTTTAAACATTTATACTTTAAAATTCTGTTCTGCTCACTAGACTCTGGATCATTAACCTTAATGAGTTCCATTCCCAAGTTAACATTTATTATCCTTACGCAACCACAGTTACCACAAAATTTCTCATTCGGATCTGTTATTGACTGCGGTAGTTGTAATTGATACCGTTTAACAGCATTATAAAAATTTTTCAAATATAATCCTGAAAGTTCTGGTACATCAAGGGACGGTATTAGGTGGACTAAATCATATTTTTCCTTTATCTGTCTATCTCTAAACCTTTCACGTTGCTCCTTATTAAGTGACATATGGGCTATCTATTTCCATTTTGATTTTCTTTCCTCTAAACTAGTTTGGTTACCATGTCTACTGCGTACATATATATACATTTTGAAAGTGCGATGTCCGTATATTATTCCTCTCCAAAATTGAAAAAATTACAAATTTGTGAAGCAGTTGCTAACGCATAGGAGATCAAATATATGTTCGTTTCGTTATAATTCTTATAAAAAATATGATCGTATACATGCGTAGTAATATATAGGGTAAAATTGTTCATTAATATCTTATAATTTTTTTTATTTTCTTGTATTTGTTAGTGTGTTTATTTTGGGTCCATATCCAGTTTTAATTTCCTTGACTATTCACAGCTAGTTCCATAATTAGCCTTGTTGTTAAATGCAAGAACGGATATGCTGAAAATGTACTCATTTCGTCTTCAGAAATGTTTGAATGATTTAATATGTCACCATTACTAGTTTCCCAACCGTCAAATTTGAAATCGACCAAATAATTATTCGTTTCTATTTGAAATAATTGAATTACCATTTTCATCAAATCGGGGATACTTTCGTTATTTCTATTGATAGATCCATTTTCATATTTCCATCTAACTCTAATAGTCCACAAGTCTTCTTCTGACGGTTTAGCCCATTCAGCACCCAAATTTTTTAGAGCAATGTAAATTTCACCCATAACATCTAATGGATAAGAACGCGATCTGATACCAAAATGCCACCTAGTCTTTGATTTCTTTGTCATCAGAGGTGATATTTTTGAAGCGGCTGGTAAGCCTTGAGCCAACATATTCGCTCTATGAATCTGAGGTAGCGATGTCGGTAAGATAGAAATAGTGGAATCCTCCTCTTTGGATTGATCCATGAACGGTGGTTGATGATATGTTCTTTGTTGTGTTACGGAACTAATACGCTTCGAGCTCTTTGACAACTTATTCGTTGTTGAAGAAGAATGCAACTTCTTTTGCTGTTCAAAAGACGGTGGTGATTGTGCCAAGAAAGTATCTAATTCATCACCGATTGATTTATCTGCCTTCATATCTTTCACCAATGATTTGTTATCCTTGATTAACATGTATGCGTCTCTAATTTCGTTAAAGACTGGTGTATCGTCACTTGATTCCAAAGATTCATAAATTTCTTCCTTTTCGTATCCCATAGTCCTTGATAAAACGGTAACTAACTCATCATCAATTTCATCACTTTGTTGAGATTGATGCTCACCGTTAGAACCTTGAGACTGAGTTGCTGCGACTTCTTCAGTTGGTTGCTTTAATTCTTGAGGTATCAAATATTCAGGTAGATCAGTTTTAAACCATTCATCTTGCATTATCTCCTGAATACTAATTCTGTTTAATGGATTAACGATCAACATTTTTTTAATTAGAGTGGAAGATCCTTGAGATAAAAATTTAGGAATTGTGTATACACCATTGTTAATATTTTTGAATAATACGGGAATACTTTCATCATCAAATGGTAAACGACGACACAACATCACATATAGGATAACACCACATGACCAAACATCGACTTCAGGACCAGCATATAATTTACCGCTAATCACTTCAGGTGCTGCATAATTAGGTGACCCACATGAAGTCTTCAAAAAATTACCATCTGTCATAATATTAGAAAGGCCAAAATCTGCAATCTTCACATTTAAATGCTCATCCAACAATAAATTTTCGGGTTTCAAATCTCTATGAACAATCTTATGCCTGTGACAATATTCTACCGCACTGATAATTTGTTGGAAAAATCTTCTTGCCTCATCTTCACTCATCTTATCTCTCTGCACAATATAATCGAATAATTCATTACCAGCGTATTCCATAACCATAATGATTTCATCTTTAGATTTGATCACGTCGTACAATTTAATAATATGTGGATGCCTTAACAACCTTAAATACGAAATTTCTCTTTCGATTCTCCCTTGCATATCACTCTTGGCTAACACTTTCTTATTAATAATCTTCAATGCTACTTTCTGACCAGTGGTCATATGGTATGCCAGCTTAACTTTACCAAAGGATCCTTCCCCTAACGTTTTCACAATTTGATAATTACCAATATGAGATCCATCACTTAGTGTTGATTTCTGATTACCTGAATGATGATGATGATGGTGGTGATGTTGATGATGGTGATGACGACGATTTGAATCGGGATTATTCGGACCGCTGTTGGTACTGCTATTATCCATAATTTTCTAGCTTTTTTTTCTTCCTTCTGTATCAAAATACTAACAATAGTAAGTAGAAGCGATTCTGTGACAGATATTACTGTAAATGAGTAATTAGATTATTATCCTCAGTATTCCACGCCAAAACGAATCTTCTTGATTATTCGAGGAACTCGCTACTAACAGCTGGTGATTACCTTTATCTCCTTCCAAGAACTGAAAAAAAGATCAATTTTTGTTTGTTTGTTTGTTGCAAGAAGTTGGTAGCCCCATCATCTTTGACGAACGGGATACCCAACTCAAGCCCTGTAAAATCCAACAGGGTTGATATTATTTGAACAACAGAGGAATATATCAACCCTATACCCATAACATTTCTTTTACCCTTATCACATATGTGAGAGATATATCGTAAATTACTTACAGCTGAAGAATCGCATTGAAACATCCCCTTGGAAAGAATTCCAGTCATTAAGTATAGATCTTATATTCAACGATGCAGGACGATCATTTCACCAAGGAATTAAGGGCCAGCTTAAACGCTGATCATATGTTGCTATTGCAAGATATACTATACGTCTATGGTCACATGCCCATCTCTTCCAAGATATCTCAAATTAAAATATTGGAATTGAATTCTGATTCACTAACTCTTCAATTCAAGCATGCGGATATTCCACAATTGGTGGAGAAAATTATTGCCATTGAAAAGGAACAAGATGAAAACCTTGATTTGAAATCCCGTCTATTCAAGATGGGGGAATATGCAGCAAATAAGCGCGGATTTTCAAGCATTCAAATTAACGAAATAGAATATCCCTATACCTTCGTGGAATATATGATTATTGTTGGCGTCACTTTGCCCGCCCTCTGTTATAAGTTCAGATCACTGTTATACCTCGCGTTCAAGTATTTACCGATCCCAGGTAACTTATCTAGCATATTATTAAATTTCTTGGATAACGATTCTGTGTTGGTGGGTATTATAATCTTGGAAATCATTATTCATCTGATAGAGATCTTAATTTTATTAAGACCCAAACTACATTATTATAGAGTGCCTACGGATTTGTTAATCGAATGGTATTTGTTTGGTATTTTGGAGGGATATGCACCTGTAAGAAGATTAGAGAACCTTGTAAGAAACAAACAATCTTTATAGAATCAATAATCTTGTCTATATAAAACCAAATCACATTATAGCAGTTAAGAATGTGTCACTATCGGCTGTCACCTAAAACTCTGGGTAACAAATTGCGATATTTTTCGCTCTTGCGCTTCGCCAACGACATAGACAGAAGATTGATATAAGGGTAATAAGACCATTGTAAGTCATGAAAAATTATTTCGACTTATCCCAGGAAATGAAGAAGAAGTTGAAACATTGCCAAATTAGAACTAATTTTTTTAATTGTGGAACAGATACATACAAATGGGATTTAGACAAAATCACGAAGAATCAATATTGAACACATACCGAAATATTAAATTATATTTGAATACACCGGAATCACAAGATATACAGGCGAAAAAGAGAACTTCATATCCATATTTACGTTACAAGAAATGCGTGTCATTTAATACAGTTCCTGTGAAAAATAGTAAAGATTCTTTATTGGATGAGTATGAACCTGACTTTCCTGGCGTCCAATTATACCCAGAAGCTTACACTATGGATGAGTATTATGATAACGAATCTGGGTATATTTCAGATAATCCTGATTTCCATCTTCATAATAAGTATATAACACAGAAGGGGTTTTCAACAGTGAAAGAATTATCGCCGCCTCCTACTATAAACGGTGGGAAGAAAGTTTCTTTAAGCAATTTATTTATGATTGCTGAAAATGGGAAGATTGTCAGAGAGGATTATCCAAGTAGACCTACAATATCTAATGAAGCTATTGTAATTAATAGATTCGTCTTAGATTGGCATTCACTTTGGGAAAAGAAGAAATTGCAAATTGATCAAAGATTAGAGAACAAAGATGAGATCTTCCACTATAATAAAATTTTGTTCCCTGATAAACAAAAAGATTCAAAAAAAGAAGATATATATACACCGTTAACGAAAGAACAAAAGAGGAAAGAGCTTATTCTTGGTAAGGCGATTGGGTACCCAACGATTCCAAGAACTATTATTTGTCTAATAAGTGGACGCCGCCATACTTGGGTTTCACTTGATTGGACTATTCTAAAGCTGGCACAGGACACTGATCATGTCGTTATTATTGCCAATCTACCTAGGATGATTACTCGATCAAAAGTTGACAGAAATTCATCAAGATCTAGGTCAAGATCTAGAACACGCTCTGCATTTAGAAACAGATCTAATGAAAGAGCATACGATTGGATCCCAGAAGACGAAGAAGAATGGTCTTATGGTTATACGAAGGAAATTATTGAACAAAAATTAAGAGATATATTTGAATATATTTCACTTATCCTTAGTAAGAATCCAAAATCGATTAAGATTACCGTAGAATTGATTTTGGGAAAGACGAAAAAAATATTATGTGACGTAATTAATGCTTATACCCCAGACTTTTTTGTTTCTAGTACGTTAAGATGGAAAAGAACAGATAGTGTAGTTTATTGGAAATCTAAAAAGTTAACTGATAAACTTTGCACTAATTATCCCGTACCTGTGTATGTGGTACCTGCTAAGAAAATGTTTGATTTCGAACTGGAGCTAGCAAGAGAGTTTTCTAATCCCTTGCAAGAAAAGGAAGAAAAAGAAGAAGGTGTAAGTCAGGAGTGGGGTGTGAAGGTGAAACCGAGACAACCGAAGCTGATCCATTCAAACTCGGAATGGAGCCCAGCTATTATAGCGAATGGTCCAAATTATACAACCGAAGACATCTATTCCAGTGGTATTATAGATATAAATCAAAGACAAAGCGACAATGAAAATAATGAAGAAGATAATGATCAATTATCTATCAACTCAATGAATAGCTCGTCATCTTTGAGAACAAAGTTACTTAGGACCGCAGAAAAGCATCGTCTAGAAATGACGAAGAAGATGCTTGAAGTTACAAGTGCTAACAACCTATCTCATGCAAAAAAACAACTTTTTAAGTTGGATATCATTATTAAGGCATCATTAGAATTTTCTCTAGAAGTGGAAATGATTCCTGATTTGGACAATGGTGCCAAACATACAGGATTAGACAAGTTGAAAACCATAATTAATGGTTCGCGAAGTGTATCAAAACCTGTTAAGTCCATGCTTGATGTTGGTACATTTCCCAAGGTCAAATTGAAGAAGAAATCGACCAATTCTGTGCCTAAACTCCATAAAACTCAAATAAAATTTTCCCCGAACAGTAAGAAAGAAGATGAAATAGGTGCTTTGGGGAATACTAAAGAATATAATTTAAAGCCCATAAGATCATACAATTTAGGTGCATCAAGTAATCACAGTAATATTAACACTAACACGATCCACCATGGCGATTATGGAGAAGCTTTAAGAAAGATAAAATCCAATGAACCAATCAAGAAGTCTTCAAATAAAAGTGGCAGCAGCAGTGGTACTAGATGGGGATTGTTTTCACTTTTCAGAAGTAGTAGCAAGAATGGTAGAAGAATGTCTTCTAGTGGAAGTGAATCAGATAATGATTACGTCGGCTTTAGACCTACTCCTCCAATAGATACGAAAACGAAATTGAACAGATCTGGTGGGACAAAATAATCTCATATTTGCATTCAATAAAATAGTAAAGACTTTTTGTTTATATTCATTCTATTCTTTAGTTCAATAGCTTTTAAAATTTTGTTAGCTGTCTTTAACTACTTCTGTAGATAGTCAAACATTTTCTATGTCAGGTGATTTAAGGCGAAGAAATAAATATTTCATAATGAAATTCTTGGGTGGAAATTAAAAGGTCAAAAGAAAAACGTTAAATAAAGTTTTCATACTCTTTTTAAAAGGGAAAAATCCCGTATCTCAGAATTCGTAAATGTCATCAAGAAAAGAGTCAAAGGAAGGAACTAAGATAAAAAGAGGTCGTGGGTTGAATACCGAAATCCATCCTGCTTTATTAAACTCCAACCTGAACTTTATCAGAGAACAGCAACATGTTGATAATCCATATTTGAGTACTCTTGATAAGCACCATGGCTATGAAAATAAAATACATAAAAAGTACAGGAGAAGTCTATCATTTTTCAAGCAAGGTGAAGTCAGCGATAAGATTGCACATGAGCGTGAGGCTCAAAAGGTAGAGTTAGAAAAGAGAAGACAAGATGAGGCTAATGAAAAGTTAATGCTGGATGCCGAGGTTAAGGAGAGAAAAATAAAGGTAGAGAAAGGTGAACTACCAGATTTGGAGGTTGGTGAAGATAAATATATTGTACGAGCAGAATCAATACCAAAAATTGAATGGTGGGACATTCCTTATTTAGATGACAAATCCTTTCAGATATTGAACAAGTATTCTATGCAATATCCGGATGATGATGATGAGTTCATTTCAGATAAAGATGACCGGGAGGAGATACATCCCTCAATTCGATACATTCAACATCCAGTCCCAATAAAGCTGGAAGAACCGAAGTTGAAGAATAAGATATATTTAACTAAAAAAGAACAAAAGAAAATCCGCCGTAATACAAGAAAACTGATCAGACAGGAGAAAGAAGAAAAAATCAAGTTAGGATTAGAATCCAAACCACAACCTAAGGTGAAATTATCGAATATGATGAATGTATATGAGAACAACCAGAACATTACAGATCCCACACAATGGGAGAACACTGTGAAAATGCAAGTAAATGAAAGAAAGCGACAACATGAAGAAGAAAACACAAAGCGTCATGCTTTAGCTGTCCAACGGAAAATAGAAGAAAGAAATGCGTCTTTAGATAATGGGAACGCAAGCGTTAGCTCAGATGAGAATTGTTGTAAGGTGTTTTGGTTTAAAAATCTAAGGAATCCCAGGATACGTTATAAACTGAAAACAAATAGTAAACAATTAGGTTTGAAGGGGTTCAGTATACGACTTAGGGATCATGGACCGGGTATTATTATATCTATTGGAACTGAGAAATCATGTAAATTTTTTGAGAACTTGGTTTTACGTCGAATAAAATGGGATGAGGATTACGAAGATCAATCTGGAGGAGACAAACATTTTATAAATCAATCCGGGAATTATGCTAAAAAGATAGGAGAGGCTTTCCTGAAAGATCATCAATTTCCAAGATGGTTCATGAGATCGTGCGATGATGAAGAAGAGTTTAAAAACATATTAGAGAAATATGACGTCCAGCATTTTATTGATTTGAATTCTATCAAGAACTGGAACAATACATAGTGAAACAATCATCTATATACATTTTTGGGGATACTTTCAAGACATTCATTATTAATACACAACCATGTCTAACTTAATCTAGCCATTTAGGAGACGAATGTAACAGAGTTTACAAAAGGTCATCAAGGCTCTGCTGCGAATCTTTCTTAATCAAGTCCAACATACCCGCTGGAAGAATTGGTTTTCCTTGGTGGTCCATGACATATCTAAATGGCATTTCTGTAGCTTCATATTTAGAAAATCTAAATTCAGGATAATCCATAAATTCAATATTTTTGAAGTCGGTTCCTTTTTTAATAATAATCTGAGTAGTTCTTACTGCAGTATCAGTAGTCATTTGCTTGCCACCCAACCTTCTTCCTACTACTAGAGAGGGATACGCCATTTTCAACTCACTTGTGCGATCCCTTGGAGGATGATCCCCCAAAATACCACCAAACACAAAGTAATCAAACTGCTCGACATCTTGAGGTTGTAAATCTTCAGTTGCTCTAGGATCGAGAAGACACACCCTTCCATCTCTTAAAGGCTCAATTTCAGGGAATGCCTTTTGCAGACCTGCCAAATCTTCACAGGTCCATTTCAAACCAAGATCTATCAATCTCTTAGGAATGTCATGTTTAGTTGTATCTTCTGGTAGAGATGATAGAATCAGATTATCAGCGCCTACATCACGGATAATTTGAGAGTATTCAAGGATAACCCATTCGCTGAAACCTTCTTCCATATGTTCAATAATATATTTCATCCTTCAACCAATTATTATATCTAATTCTAACAACCTCGACGCAATTGGTATTGAAATAAATCTAGCAAGCTTAAGTAAAATATTCAATCGCTCGATGAGCCAAAACTTGAATTTCAATTCCAAATTTCACAATTCCCCAACTTACATAATTACAGTTAACCCTAAATATTTGAGCCCTCAGTTTAAAAGTTAAAAGACCTATTACATCGTTTTGTACGGTTAAAAAAGAAATAAACAAAAGATAATAAACAATATCGCGATTTTTCAGTGACGAAGTAAGTTTAAATCTAGATATTTTATAATAATCTAGATAATGGGAAGCGAAGCAAATTTATAAATCTCCAAGTCTATTAAATACTAGAAAAATAATGTCTCATTCTCAAGAAGAAACTTCAAATGAGGGAGACATAAATTTTAATGAGTTAGTTGGAACATTATTATCATCACACAATGAACACGATCAGCATTCTCAACATCAATCACAAGCAGAATTGGCCGACTTTCCATCGGAAGAAGAAGATATTGTTTCTGTCGTGGCGAATGCCATGCACAACATGGAACAAGAAAACACACATCTACAAGATGAAAGCGATCAACATTGGGCAGGCTTACTACAACATGAACTTTTAGACGATCAGCAACAAGCACATCATGATGAGAAAGGAGACGCAGAAAATAAACAAGATCAATTAGATCAAGATGATGAAGATTTGAGAAGAGCCATTTTGGCCTCACTCCAAGGATTTTCTGGCCCTCATGAAACTCTTGAAGTAGGGGACACACAACAAGCCGATGAAGATACAGACAAGAATTCACCTAAGAAAAAAAAAAAGAGTCGGGATAAAGAAAAGAGTAAACATAAACATAAAGATAAGAATTCCGAGAAACATGGTAAGAAGAAGAAAAAGAAGAAATCAACCTCTGACAAGCGGGACAAGAAAAAGAAGGATAAGAACATTGTCCCCATCATAAGTGATAATGATGAAGAGAACGAAAAGAATATGCTTGTATTTGAGGATGTAATTAAGGGATTCATGAGACAGGACCAAAATGTTGTAGTTCCAGAGAAAACAGAAGATGCTGAAACTCAGGCACTAGTGGAAGCTACTTTAAAAGCATTTGAAAGCGAGCTTTTAGGTCCTTCTACTTCACAGGTAACCGATACTAAGCAGGAATCCAAGAAGAAATCTACCATAAAAAAAGCAAGCACCAAATCCAAGCAGAGATATACCAAATTAATTGCCCCGCCAATATCGTTTTCACCTTCTGTTACACATTCTAAGAAGAAGAAATCGAAAAGTAAAAAACCCGCAGATAAAAGACAAGATGTGTCTACTTCTACTGATAATGATGACTTTTCAAAAGTTCTTGCAGATATGGTTAATCAAGTTGTGAACACATCGTTAGATGACGCATCACATCCTTCAACTTTATCCGAGACAAGGGCACATCCTTTAACCTCTTGGCCCGTGGAATTTCAAGGTACAGAGTTAGAACACAATAAGAATAACGATAAAGAAGAAAGTGTAGGAAATGAAGAGGCGTTTGATCTTAACCAAATTATGCAAAACGCTATGGCCATGGCATTTCAAGATCATAACAATAATCATCTAGATGAATCCGTGATGGAAGATTTTAACAAAGGACTAGGTGACTTCAATGTATCCGATCTATTGGGAACGTCTACAGATCCACAAGACAAGAAATCCTCATCATCCTCTAAGAAGAAAAAGAAGAAGAAGGTGATTTCCGATAGCAAATTAGTTAAACCTATCATAGAGAAGAAAAAATCAACAAGTGTTAAACCTCAATCTAGTCCAGAGGAAATACTTCGAAAAAGGTACGCTGCGTGTGCTTCTTCTGCTGCCTCTGCAGCAAGGAAAAGGAATACTTCGAAAAATAAAGAGCTAAGAAAGAAACAGAAGGAACAGCAACTCAAAGCACAAGAAGAAAAAAGATTAAGAAAAAAGCAGGAGAGAGAACGACAGGAAATGGAGAGAAAAGAATTAGAAGAGATTGTTGCCAAAGGACCCCCATATCCGCCTGACTTAAGGGTGACTAAGAAGGGTACACCAAAAAAGCCATATAGAAGATGGACTGCTGAGGAGATGGCAAAACGTGCCTTATTATCCACAGAAGAATCAGAAAAATTAACAAAGCCCAAGAAAGTGAAGAAGAAGAAGGTCAAAAAAGTTAAGAGGATCCCATTATCTACCCTGAGGAAAATTCCAATATTCAATTTTTCCAAGGAGTATCCACATACCTCGTCATCAACTGCTTTGAACGATATTGAAGGCACGTTATCAAAGATTTCTTTGCGTCCAGATCATATTGATTTTTTGAAATTGTCTCCCCCAAATAAAATGTCACCACAAGATATTGAAAAGCTAAAATTGCTTTCGTCTATGTATCCTTATTGGAGAGATAAGCAAGCTTATGGTATTGATCAGACAGTTAAAACAATCATAAGTAAAGAAAAAATCCCATTTCATCCACCTTGGACAATACCTGCACATCCACCTCTAGCATTACCTATTGCTCGCAGAACAAGAAATCATAACCTCAACGAATATGCTGATGTGAAAAGAAGAGTCAGGAGCAATCAGAAGCGCAGAAGAGATTCTTCAGTATTGGCAGACAAAACTAGACAATTGAAGCACATCTTACTGCCATTAATCAATACATTAAAAGTTGCGACAAAGAACAAAGTGGCAAATGGTGCTTCTCCAGAAGAGGTAAGCAAATACATAACTACTGTTATCAAATATACGAAGAAATCCATTATACATGCATTGTCTAAGACAAAGACAGATATATTTAAGCATACTTCCAAACTAAAAGTTGAGGGTAAAAATGAAATGCCTGTAGAAGAAGATCAAAAAGAAAATATGGCCAAGAGAATTCCTATTTTTAATGTAGCTTCTGTCAAACAGTTGCAAGATAAGATGGTGCTGTCAGCCGACCATAACGCTAGTTTGGCTACGTCGAATAAGAATAAAAGGACTGTAGAATCAACCAAAAGTGACTTGAAAATGAGTGGAACCTTAGACAATTCGGCCGATGTGGACGATATTTTACAAAAAGACAGTGTAACCATTGAGGAAACCGACGAGACAACAGAAAGAACAAATGCGATTGATAATGCAGATAGTAGTGAAAAAGCAAAGGTAGACACCCCTGTTATTGGTAACATTGTTAATACACCTGATATCCAAATGCTATCCGAAATAGTAGTACCAAAGAAGGAAACGGTCGATGAGATAGATTTAATGTCAATTCCTATCATACCGACAAAGGAGTCCGCAATTTCTAAATTACCTCTTTTACTTACTAAAGTTGTGGAGCAGCCAAAGAAAATGGAAACTGAAGGGAGGAATGATGTCGATGAGCAGAAAATTAAAAAGATTAAAACGGAAGATTCTAGTAACTTGGAAATTCCTAAAAGAGTTCCAAATAACGTAGAAGATATCGTAGATACATTGATAACGGAACAATTAACAACGTCCCCTAATGATGATACTGCTTTGCCACCCAATATAAGCAAAATGATTACCTCTACTATCACAGGACTTATTCCGGTACTTGGAGAAGAAGGGGAAGTATATGACACTCAAGTGAGAAAAGAATATAATAGTGTTAGGAAGATTGAAAAATCTTTTGATCTAAATAAAGTTTTCAATTTAGATGGTCTGGTTCCACCTGCGTCCCCAGAAACCAAGATACAGCGGGAAAGTATATGTGACCTTCCTCCGAAGGTAACAAAACCAAAGAAGATAAAAGAGAAGATTGAAAAACCAACTATGGTTTATGATTTTAATATTCCTGATTACAAGAACGTTCCGGGAAAGAAGAATTATATTATGAAATTGACCAAAAAGTATATGAGTAGTGATCAAATGACTACTTTAAAAAGGGAAGTTAATAACGAAAGGAAAAGAAAGTGGAGAGAGGTGAACAGCACAAAAAATTGGATACATGATTTGAGATCTAGACTAAAGAAAAACGCAAATATTCAGTTTGGAGAAGGAGATTCAGAACAGAAAAAGAAATGGCTAGAAACCAATTTTCAGGCAAAAATGATGAAAAAAGGCATTACACCTGATCCTGAAATTAAGAAAGAGATGAATAAGGGAACTGCTGCAACGTTTATTTCGGATACTGAAATTTTGAATATTATTGCCGCAGACATGAATTGTTTAGATATAGCAAGGCTGATTGAGAAAGATATGAATGAAGAATACACAAAGTTTGCCAAGGCAGCGGTCAAGAAACATAAGTCGAAAAAAATCAAAATGCAAGATGTATCTGCTGCATCACGAATATTATCTAGTAGCGCAAATGAGAAACTCTCTGATCTCCCGATAATAGCTAATGTAGAAAATTCTTTTGCGGATATTTCTTCTACCGAAGAGCCATCGACAGTCAATGAATTTAATACTGGTGAAAAATCCTCTGAAGGGAATTTGACAGAGGATAGAATTTCTAAACGACCATATCCTGATGATATTCACTTAGATATACAATTGTTGAAACGATCAAGAAATGATAAAATTCATGGAATAAATGAAAACTTATAAATATTTATGTAATTTAATATGATAATATTATTAATTGACAAAAAAAAGAACTTTTCATAGAGGGATCAAATTGAAGTTCTTTATATATATATTTAAATATACTGTGCTATTATTGAGATGATGTATACTTCAACTGTCTAAATGAAGGAAATGCGGGGATGATAATAATATCTACAGTTAAAATAAGAACGTTTAACATTTTTCCAATCAGGTAATTCTTGATCGATCTCTATCGTCTGATAATCACATTTCATACTGTACATTGCGACATCAACCTCCACTATCTTTTTGTATACATCGTAGCAGATTAGCCTATCGGCACCTAAACCATTAAAAAAAGAAAATACACCTTCTGGTTTAATCAATCCGACAACAAGGTCATACAGGTCCAACATATCTTGATAATGTTCACTAAATGTATCATAGTAAATACCATCGAAAAATACGTTACCATCATCTAGTAATTTGCTCAAAGTGTCCTGCCATTTTCCTTCAAGGATAACAACATTACTCTTCTCATACCAACCGTCCTTTTTCATTTTAGCAAGAACATCAGGATGAGCTTCACATATGTAGTGGAGTTGAGGCTTCCTTTTCTGAATAAAAGAATCAATAATCCCCATACCGAAACCAATGTTCAATACCGTTGCCGAAGTGGTATTTTTCAAATCAGGGAAAAGCGTATCAGCAGCTAACTTCATAATATTTGTCTCCCAATCCATCATAATACCCTCTCTATTTTCTTTTGTGACCAATGCTTCATCGGTATATTCTAATTCGGTATGAAGATACGTTTCTTGATCTGCCGCAGTTTCATCACCAGCAGTGACAGAATCCTGTTGCCCTATTCTATTGTCAACTTCGGTATACTTCCTAGACTTTGGATTGTCTTCTACAGTAACGGGCAGATTATCGTCATCCAAGAATTCAATCTCACCTCCTGTAACTTTTCTAAGCAATAATTCTGCACTAACTCCTGCTTCTACGACTCTTTGGTACAATATACCGGTTCTGTCTTGATCCCCTTTCTCTAAAAGCAAGTCTCCAATTGATTTATTCTCATAATCCAAGAAATTCCAGCCAGCACCGTATTCAAATAATGTATTCATCATTTCTAGTACTGCATCCGTTTCTTCTGATGTCAAGTTCTCAGGAAGCGATCTTGCTAGAATATGTAGTGGCGTTGTATTTGAAGTACTTGCGTCATCTTCGTCTTCTCTACCTTGTTCAAATGCTGCTACTTGCTCTAATGTATACGTAGCCGGGACACCTGACTTTAAAAGGGATGATAATTTTGGTAAATATTCATCTTTGGTAATCGGTCTGATTGGAAAGGTTAACAAATGGTGCAGTTCAGACATTGAATGTAAAAAGTCGGCACTAATGTTCGCAATTCAAAGGAATACAGATTGCAACCATATATACAGTTCATGCGATGAGATGAATTGGGTTCTTTTCGATCTGTAAAACAAAAATTTTCGAGATACAGCTTACGTAACATTTTTACCATAAAAATCTCGAAGGGTGATGACTTAAAACAAAAAAAAAAAAATTCACTCATGTAACAAATATTGACTATCTAAAATCATCCCTAGCATTACTTGAAATTAGTTTACCTCAAGCTATCCTGATAACACAGTATCATCAAAATGAAAATTACTGCCTGTGCCCTTCAAAGAGCCACTAAAATGGTTGACAAGTATGCACTATACGTGCCAAAGACTGGTACATTCCCTAAAGGATTCCAAGTCGGTTCCATTGCATCTGGTGTAAAGAAGAATGGAAACTTGGATTTAGGGTTGATTGTAAACACCAATAAATCTCGTCCCTCATCTGCAGCAGCTGTATTTACCACTAATAAGTTCAAGGCTGCCCCTGTATTAAGTTCCAGAAAAGTACTTGAGGTTACTGGCGGTGTTGGCGTTAACGCAATTGTTGCGAATTCAGGTTGTGCCAATTCAGTTACAGGTGAAATCGGTATGAAGGATGCTCAAGAGATGATTGGTTTAGTCAATAGTCATTTAAATGAAACCAACTCTACTTTAGTCATGTCGACAGGTGTCATCGGTCAAAGATTACAGATGGATAAAATATCTAAGGGTATTAATTCTATTTTCACTAAAAACAAATTTGGTTCTGACTTCAGCTCTTGGTTGAGCATTGCTAAATCAATCTGTACCACTGATACCTTCCCCAAATTGATTACGTCTAATTTTAAACTACCTAATGGCACTGAATATACTTTGACTGGTATGGCGAAAGGTGCTGGTATGATTTGCCCAAATATGGCTACCTTATTAGGTTTTATTGTTACTGATCTGCCAATTGAAAGCAAAACATTACAAAATATGTTGAAATATGCAACTAACCGTTCTTTCAACTGTATATCTGTTGATGGTGATATGAGTACTAATGATACTATCTGCATGATTGCTAATGGGGCTGTCGAAACAGCGGAAATTTCTGAATCTTCTGAAGAGTTTACACAGGTTCAAGATCAAGTCGTTAAATTTGCACAGCAACTGGCTCAGTTAGTTGTACGTGACGGGGAAGGTTCTACTAAGTTTGTCACTGTCAATGTTAAGAATGCTTTGAATTTTGCCGATGCCAAAATAATCGCTGAATCTATTTCAAATTCTTTGCTAGTTAAGACTGCTTTATATGGTCAAGATGCTAATTGGGGGAGAATCTTGTGTGCTATAGGTTACGCTAAACTAGATAACGTAAAATCATTAAATGAAGATAAGATTAATGTCAGTTTTATTGCAACTGATAATTCTGAACCACGTGAATTGAAACTGATTGTTAACGGTGTTCCTCAATTAGAAATTGATGAAGCAAGAGCTTCAGAAATTTTGGCATTGAATGACTTAGAAGTTCTTGTCAATTTAGGTACTGGTAAGGAAGAAGCACAATTTTGGACATGCGACTTGTCTCATGAATACGTTACTATTAATGGTGACTATCGTTCCTAAATTACAAAGAACAAAAAATGAAATGAAAAAAAATTGTATATTTGCATTTAAATTACTTAAACTGATTTATTTTTTATAGAATTAGAAAATGAACGTAAAATAGAACAAAACAAATACAAAAGATAATATTTCCCGGTATAGGTTACTTATTAGTTATTGCTTTGTATATACAATTCATCACTTCCATCTGGCGGGATTTCAACTTGGTTATCCAAATAGTTGAGTAGCTTCTCGGAATTCAATAATGCACTCTTAAAATATTGTCGCTTTGGTAATATAGTTAACAAATCTATAATCTCCTTTGGGATAGACTGTCCCTGAGATGATTTTATACGCTTAGTATTTTTAATATCATCAGAACCATTCTGCACCATATCATTATTCATTGTATTATATTTCCTTTTAATATTTGATGGCCTGCTCGTTACATCATCATAGTTATACAAGTATGTCAATTCTAATCTTTTTATTAAATTCTCATTTTGTATTTGATAGCGACTAGTAAATACATCCATTATATCCTCATTTGGGAATTTTTCTAAGAATTTCTTTTCCAATGAATAGACATTACTTAAATTACCAAATTTAGACTCATAGTTCAACATCTTTTTAAAGATTAATTTTAATTGATCTAAATTATCTACTTTCTCGACAGAAGTTTCGAAAAGAGTCTTGATTTGAGCATCTTTATTAAGTAAGATTAAGAAATCTAAATACTTGTTTGTGTAAATACCATCAGTTTGAAAATACTTCAACCCTAATTCCAGTACCTTACAAGCTGTTTTATAATCATTTTGATTTTGAAATTCCAAATAAGCATTTTCAATATAGATATCGTGTGTAAGCTTCCTCTTCAGTTTGCGGCATTTACTAAATATGGAACGTGCTGCTGAGAGACCCGATAGTCGTTTCATTGTATTCATATAAACACAGTAGACGTAAGTTAATTCATGCTTTAAATTGTAAATCCCATTTTGTGTTATTAGGCGGGCATTATCATTTGTTGAAATGGATTCCAATTGCGAGGTGGATGATTGGTATTTTTGCAGCAACGACTGCGTACAGTTATCAAAACATATCTGGATTTTATCTATTTGATTACCTGATTCGAAGCATTCTGCCAATTTGAAAGTCAGTGTAGGAGATGTTGGGTTTGCCAATAATGCTACTGAGAGTATCTTTTCCTTTTGAGACAAATCTGATATGTACACTGCATAGCGATACCATATCTCTGGAGAAAATACCATATACTGTATACTTTGTTTGTAAACGTACTGTATCCTACATTTTAATTGATCTTCAGGCAACCCTAATTTATTTTCTAATTCCCAGTTGATCCAGTCTAACCAGATTTGTAGTTGTTGAGCGTCGAAGGAATCTTCCTGCGGAATGTTATTTTTATTTACAGTTTGCAAGCTCACTGGTACAACTCTTTTCAAATTTTTTGCCAAATTAAGCCACTCTTGATACAAGGATCTTGCCTTCATATAGTCAGATGATAGTTCACCAATAAATTTTCTGGCTGTTAAAGAATTAACATATTGTTCCCATTGCGTATATTTATTCCACATTTTTTCCAAAGAATTAAATGGCACAGTGAGCATAGTCTTATAAGTCTTTCTTAGCATATCAACTTTCTGTTGTTCTTCCCATTTATTGACAGGTTTCCAGTTTTCCAAAAATCCCAAGTAATCATTCCAAAATTGGCCTGATTGAGGTTCCCATATAGCACATTTCTCAATGACTAACTCGAAAGCTTTGATAACTGTAGCACGAGCTTCTTGTCCACCAGTAATCAAATTGTTTTTTCTTCTAATGTAGTCTAAATAGGTGGCCCATAAGGAAAGATCATTATTTTCCCAATTTCCTGCGAGACAGTTCGAAAGAATAGTTTCAGCGGTGGCAAATTCGTCTCTAGAAAGTTCCATCTTTAATTGAAGAACCCAAAGGGAAGGAACTAGGGGAAACCTATCATGTAAAGAGGAGAATACTTCTCTAATTTGTTGAAGCGTATCATTTTCCTGAGATTCATATAGTTGAATAAGTTCCAAGTATGTAAGTATAGACGTTGGATTTGAAGCAAGTATCAGCTTAAGTATACCTTCCTTATCTGTAGGTAACTGTTTATCTTCTTCAGAGGTAGGAGGCGTAAGAGAGTTGTTTATTGTGGTATTTGTTTGTGCAATCACGTCCGGTTTAGCGGTTGTTAATTCAGAGTTTGACATCGTAAATTTGCAAAAAGAATACTAGCGTTGAACACTTCCTTAGAGTGGATAAAGATTCAAATGCCCACTAACTTTGTTTCAACCTGGAGATTTTTCAATAGTTGAAGATTCCTAGTTATGCAGTTCAACCATAAAGTGTGAATTTGCTTGTTCAACATTTGAAGGATCCATCTCCTTTGCAAAATTTCACAGCGGGTAACTAAATGCTGTGTTTTACAAGAATGGGTAGAAATAGCTCATTGTTGTAAGAAATAAGTATCTTTCGTCCAAGAGTAAGAAGAGGATATGGATCCTGAAATGGCATTTAAATATACTGTGCATCTATGGGGGCATGAAAATAAGCCAAATGCAATATCTCCTGGATCTTTAGCACTCTTTTGGTGGTTAAATTTGCATACTGCACAGCTAAAAAATGATGTAGAGATAGTGTTCTCTAACAATACCGACATGTCAATTACTGGTGAACTACCGGTCATGCATATTATGGATGATGTAACATTGAAGAAGCAGGTATGTGGATATATAAATATTGTCACGTATTTTGAAAACAATTGTGATGTTCAGACTCCAGAAAAGTCACTTTTGAGAACTGCTCTGCTCAATTATACTACAGAAAAATTAGGGTTGCTAACTGAATATCAATTGTATCTTAATAGAACGAATTATTCCAAATTCACAAGGAAAACCTTTTCAAGTTTATTGTACTGGCCGATGTGGTACAATACACCACTGCAAAATAGAAGTCGAATACATCTTCAATGCCAAGGCATAATACAAGGTTATCAACCATCCGATTTTAATGCTAACAAAGGGCAAGAAGATAATTATAAACCGAGGACACTAAGTGAAACTTTAAATACTGAACTTGCAAGTTCAAAACCATTCAAGATACAAGAAAGGAAAAAGCGTTTAAACAGGGAACAATTACAAGAATTAAGAAACAACAACATATTCTATCACAAGTTAATAAATGTTCTAACGGAGGTTTTTGCTTTAAGATGTAAGTTGAGTCTCGAAGAAGACGATTCTATGAATGTTTTACTCTTGGCCAACATAAGCATTCAATTGAACTTACCAGAAGGGGCAAAAATAAAAGAATTATTGGAAACACATTTTACCAAAGAATGGGATAGGTTAAAACCATCTCTCGAGACCTTAACAGAGATAGAACATGATATCAAAGAACGGCCACCAAAGTTTAGAGAACAGGGCAATATCGTAATGTCTTTATATAATCTAATGTAGACAGACCTAATATTTGGCTCCGTTGTAAATAATATTCAAGTGACATACACTTTTTTTTTTCCAGCCCACTGTCCTAAAACTCTGTTCTCGTATATCTTTTGGTGCTACAGACAATATTTTCGAAAATAAAGGATGCTCATCTACAATTGAAATTTTTCATTTTTTAAGCTAGAAACTAAGCACCACCTCAAAACACTTTAGTGAGGTATTTAAGTACAGGGTTTTTCGAATTCAACTACTGAATTAATAACGCGTTCCAATATATTACTTATTGCCGTTCTGTCATAGCTATTTTCCAGTGGCAATACGTAAAATGAAAGAAAAAACAAACAAACTGCATCCCTGAATAAGATCCATTTATGCAAGTGTAGTAGAAGTGGTGACACCAATCGTGATAGCAGGCGTTACATCTGTTGGGAAATCCATCCATTCTTCAAGAGATGTATTAGAACCATGAATCTCCCTAAAGAAGTCAGGAAAACCGAAGGCAATCAATTAAGAATAAAAAAAGAGACATATACGTAATCCTTCACCAGAATATTCAGCTTTCTTTCAAAGTAAACTGTCTTAAGAGATTATTTTTGAAAACAGGGAAATGTTTGAAGAGACAAAATTCGTAGATGAAGATAAACATACCTGTCTTTGAATCCAAGTATAAGATGTACTCCTGAGATTCTTTAACAAGAGAAGAAATGGTTACTTGAATGAAGAGGAATTTATTTGGTACACCGTATAAGAACGCTGAATGTGTTGTGGATAGTACATATTTTATTACTTAGTACATTAGATCATTTCCAGAAGTTGAAAAATTTAAGGTTCACTTATCATTAGTTAAAGAATCAAACCAAGAGATGGGGATGTAAAGCATAATAATGAAAACTCTCCGCAAATTATTTTCCTTCTCTTCTGAATGGATTGACAATTTGAGTAGCATATATCCTATTGAAGTAGATTAAGATTGGATATTAGACAAGTTTGGAAGAAAAATAATGGTGTCTATTCGATTAAATGGTACTTCAGATGAAGAATTTGATCCGCTTGACAATGATGTTATGTTATATCGACGGGTCCCGACTCAAGTTTACAAGAATACAGATAAATATTGGGCAGAAAGAGAATTTGGATTAAGAGCTGCTACTCGACTGCAGGTGGCCATAGCAACTTCAAGTTCAATTATTATTATTATATTGTTATGCTTAATCATCTGTATTGCTACGCTGATAGGCAATAAAAAGATTAATTCGGAGAGGTGTGCAACATAGTAATGACATAGAAGTATCATGTATTCGGTACATTCAAAAAGATAAAAATATATAAACCTTTAAAGAATCATTCATACTCTAAAAATCTCGATAAAGCAAATTAGCAGCATTAAATTATATAACATGTAACAAGTTTATTCATCTATCATACCTACATGTACATAAGAATACAATAAAATCTAAGACCATTGTTGGATGGCAGCTATCTCACAGACCTTTTCTAATGTGCTCACTCTAGGATCCGAACAACCATTTACCAAAGTTTTATTAGAAGATGATCCATCAGAAGATTGTCCATTTTCCTCATCTTCATCATTGATATCCTCAATGTAATAAAAGAATGGTTCTAGAACGACCATGATTTTCCAGAATATTGGAGATTCACAGTTCGCAAACAGGAAGTTGATCAAACTTGGCAGATATTCCAACTCTATAAATTCTTCAGCATGATCCAAAAATTCCTCTAACTGATAATCCTGTTCATCAGCTAATATAGTAGAATACATTTCAGACAGCAAAGTTAATTCATCACTTATAGTTCTGGGGATATCATGACATGCCTGTGTGGTTCGTGCCTCCTTATCAGATGGCTTTTCATTTCCATTTTCACCATCTTCATCACCATCTAGTTCACTGATAGAGGGGATATTCTCATTCATTTCACCTTTACCCAACAGCTTGTTATATTCATTGTATAATGAAATAATCTTCATCATCGGCTTATACAAACCCTTACAAACTTTCATTTCTGATTGAGGAACAATGACCTTCTCCAGATAATGATTAATTAAGCCCTCCATAAAGTTGGCCCATATTGAAGAAAAGATATAATTATCATCATATGCAGATTCTGAGAAATCTTCATTAATGTTTTCCTTCATAACTTCTTCCATTAAAGTAGGTGTGGAAAATAATTCATTCAGTTTATTTGGTACAGTTTCCTTCTCCTCAAGTATTATAGAATAATTATTTTCATTCTTACTCGGAGTCCCCGGTTCACCATTTTGGGGGTTTTCATTTGGTTGTTTTTCAATATCCTCATCATCCTTATTGTTGGTCTCGTCCATTCTATAATCAGACCCACCTTGTTCTGATAGTGTGACCAGTAGTAAAAACAATTTACTTTTCATCCAGGGATCCAAAGAATTTATAAAATCATCATTAATTGATTTTATATCAGAATCAATCTTTTCGTGGATGCATCTGATGAAATTTTCGATGTAATAACGCTTTTCAGAACCGTATTTTGCATCTAAATATTTTGGATTTGTAATGGAAAAATAATCACAGCCTTCGGATGTCATATGGTCCAAAAAGGAAAACTTATCTAATTTCTTTTGTCTTCTCTTCTTTGCATTGACTCTTCTCTTTTCTCGAAGACTATGAGAACATAATCCATTTTGCTTTTTTTCATGACTAGTGGGTGTAGTGCTCTTCATTATGGATCTTAAATAAAATCTTTTCTCTTCTTCGAGTTAGCAAAATATACGTATAGTAGGACTTTTAACTGTGGTCTTTGGCAGTAATAGAGTGGTACTTGATCTTTACTAAGTATAATTTGTAATTCATTGCCGTCAAAAAAAGGTTCGAGTATCAATTACCGTAACGAAAAAACACCACCACTTCGTGAGATTTTCTTCATTGCGAGACTAATAAGCACTACTTTTGAAATACATTTTTGATACAGATAGATATATTATCAATTTTAGAAAACATACGATTTAATTACCTATTTTTAATTTGTTGATACTGAGTGAAAATCAGTTCTGGATGCTGTTCTATGCGAATTCAATTTTTCAAGATCATTAATACCACTATCATCATCTCCATGAAGAATAGTTTCCGGAGTGATTCTTAAATCATGAATAACTTTCTCTTCCACGTTAGTAACATCCATTAACCCATAAATAGAAAGCATAATTAACCCCAATACACCGGCCAAACAAGAGAAAGTTAGTGCAATGATACCTTTCTTTGTGAATCCATTTGGAATATACTTTGGTTGAATGTTTTGGCCACTCAAATCTAAGAAATTCTCTGTATTGGCCGCTGCATTACCTTGATACAATGTATTAGAACTTTTGCATACATTAATTTCATTATCAGTTAGAAGCTGTGATTCCGTATTTTGAATAGTTGCGGGATCTTCAACTAATACTATAGCTAAACCTTGAATTAAATGCCATTCAATATGACAATGGAAGAACCAAACACCTGGATTGTCCGCTTTGAATCTGACAACGAAATTAGACTGAGGATTCAAATATAGAGTATCTCTCATCATTGGATATTCTGGATATGCTGGATGATTATCCTCATCAAAGGGATGTACTTCATCCGCATCTTGATCGTATGGTATATCTCTCACAAGGACTTGGAATGTGTGTCCATGTAGATGGAATGGATGTTTGCCTGTATCGTAGTTGTTTAAAACAATATCTACAATTTGATCCTTCTCCAGGACAAATGAATTTGTATTGTCTCCATAAATAGTCGCGTCAGTGGAATCATCACCGCTAGATAAAACAGACATTAATGCCGGTACTTTAGGAGTCGTGTATGTTATATCATTAAAGAAAGCATAATTTTTACCATCAATTAAGTTGTCCATCTTCATATCAAGAGTGATTTTATAATCGGGTTCATCAAACCTTTCCACTTTTGTATAGGGAACGAGATAGAAATCATCAAGGTAATCGTCAATGGAATCGACAAAATTTTGACCTGGCATGGGAGCTGATGAGTTATAAACCATATACGATGTTGCATTCAATTGTAATTCACCTGGAATGACATCTAACATGGTATCATCAAATTTTTGCATAATGGCAAAATTCTTTGATGTATCATTCTTAGTGTGAACCAGGACTGTATATCTCTGAGCCACTGTAAGGTATAGCATGTTTGTTGTATTTTTTTCGGTATAAACACCATCTACTTCTACGACGGTCATATCATGATCTTCAATCCAAAAATATTGGGATACAAAACCACCAATGTTAATAATTCTTAATAAATAAGTTGTATCAGGTTGAACACTCCAAGTCAAATTCATTGTATTATTCAAAATTAAATTCTGTGGAATTGGTTCAGCACCAGTTGGATTGAATAAATTCATGAATTCATCAGTTAAGATATCGATAGTCTTACCGTACCAGTCACCAATTGATAAGGGAACATCCACATCGTAATCATAAGGATAATTTTCATTATTTTTACCGTCTTCTATAATTAACAAACCTCTAAACCCATCTTCGTATTGTCCGGCAGTGTGTGAATGATACCAATAAGAGCCTGCCTGATTATCTACGGTAAAATTGTATAAATAAGTAGAACCAGGTGAGATAGGACATTGTGTCAAAAATGGGACACCATCCATTTTTGTATTTCCAACTTGGAATAATCCATGGAAATGTAAGGAAGTGTCAGAATCATTGAATCCATTGGTCAGATACACTTGAATTCTATCACCCTTTTCAACTCGTATATCAGGCCATGGCCATTGTCCGTTGCATGTTATAACGGGACGGTTTAATACACCATCTACATTTTGATAATCCCATCCTGTTGTCCAATTGAATGTATGTGTCTTTGCTTTTACGGAAGAAAATGTTATTAATAAAGTAAAAACGAAGCCAACCAGGTTTCTCATTCTCAATTATTTGCTCTTGGAATCTATTTACTGGCACCTCTAATTACTTATCAGGTGAGTAACTTTGAAAACAATCCAACAAATGAAAAGGAAGATCATAATAATTATCATACAGTTATTGATACCATCATCATCTTATATAGAAAGTAGAGATGGCAACGTTAGGAAGCTATAAGCAAACAAACTCAACACATTCAGGGTGCAGAAAAGAGATCATATTTTCATTGAAGAATCTAATTTGCAAGCGATGTTGCTCTAAAGTGGCCTCTCGAAATACAGCATAAGACACACACAAAGGTTTAAAAAGTGGTTATCTGAATAATCCGATGAATTTAACTCTGCTTATCACCATTAAATTACACCTTTTTTTATGCGTCGCCTTGTGAATCCCCGCAGAGCCAAGTACCGGACTTAAATGAGGTGGCAATCTCTACAACGAGTGATTCATCTACACATGTGCGTAGGGAGAGAGGGAGGGAGTCCTGTTGCGGTGCATCCTATTTAGAATAATCTTGATTGTTGAAAAGAGAAAGCTGCTTCCAGGCAGATCTATCTACCTTGTTTGTTTCCCTGTTCTATATATCGGGTGAGATGGCTGCACAGCATACGTGTGCCTCATGTGCTATGCACCTGTTTTCTTCTTGCTATCTATTAATTATGACAATGCTCGTATGGTTTGTATTCAATGTATTGATTATGAAATATTGTAACAATTGCAGTCAGATGCATACTTTATATACTGTTCTGACGAGATAAAAGGACGGCGCAACCATAAGGGATAATGCAGTGTGCTGACAGGAATTTTGGAAAAATGTTAAATCACAATGGGAAGAAAACCAAATTAAATATAATGGGATCTTTCTTTATCTGTATTCTTCCATTGCATTCTTTCGAAAAAGCACGATTTCATTACTTTGAAGAGATAAAACATCATACAGAATTGCGTAAATGATCGCACAAGAACAACAAACACATCATTCCAGTTTCATCACTGACTTCTTAATGGGAGGTATCTCTGCTGCCATTGCAAAAACAGGGGCAGCACCCATTGAGAGAGTGAAAATATTAATACAAAATCAAGATGAAATGTTGAAGCAAGGGTCTTTAGATACTCGTTATAAAGGTATAATCGATTGTTTTAAGAGAACTGCTACCCATGAAGGGGTCATTTCATTCTGGAGGGGCAATACCGCAAATGTCATTAGATACTTCCCAACGCAAGCGTTGAATTTTGCTTTTAAAGATAAGATTAAAGCTATGTTTGGTTTCAACAAAGAAAGGGATGGATACACCAAATGGTTCATGGGAAATGTGGCATCCGGTGGTTGCGCTGGTGCGTTATCTCTACTATTTGTTTATTCCTTGGATTATGCAAGAACTAGATTGGCTGCAGATGCCAAATCTACCAAAAGTGGAGGCCCAAGGAAGTTCAATGGTATAATAGACGTCTATAAGAAGACATTAGTAACGGACGGCGTTCTCGGTTTGTATCGAGGGTTCCTTCCCTCTGTGGGGGGTATCATGGTCTACCGTGGGTTATACTTTGGTCTTTATGATTCATTGAAACCCGTCTTATTAACTGGATCATTCGAGAATTCTTTCTTAGCTTCGTTTTTATTGGGCTGGGCTGTCACTATCAGTGCATCAACAACATCTTATCCCCTGGATACTGTGAGAAGAAGAATGATGATGACATCGGGTCAGGTGGTCAAGTATAAAGGTGCTATGGATTGTTTTCAACAGATAATTAAACAAGAAGGTGTGTATTCTCTGTTTAAAGGTTGCGGTGCCAATATTTTCAGAGGTGTCGCTGCAGCTGGTGTCATCTCACTATACGATCAATTGCAATTGCTCTTATTCGGTAAGAAATTTAAGTAGTTTATAAAAAATTGACATTTATATTTGCTACGTAATTTACTTATGAAGAAAGAAATAAGAATTTATCAAGCCACAGATATATATATATATAAACTCAGTTTGCCAGTCAATATTACGTAATCAATCATTGTTTTTAGGCGGTATTCAAGTAAACAATAAACATTGACAATTTGCTACTTACCACTAGTGAACTCTAACCTTCACATTGAATAAATTGATACTGTTGATAAATGTCATCTCTAGAAGATTTCATAACCCAACCGCCTGTTATTGTTCAATCATCACTTTCGCAACTACGGTATTTGATCCTAAGCGATGGTATCCCAGCTACAAATGAAAAAAGCACTCAGAGGATACGAAGTTATGTATGGTCAATCCTTTCCAGGACTTCAATGTATGGTGCTACTCAAAATTATATAAATTTACTTCAATTAGGACCTCCATCTAGCAAAATATTCAAAAAGATATCAGATGACACCTTTAGAACATTTCAAACGGATCCCGATTTTACAGCTCATGTACCAAAAGATGTATTAACAAGGTGCCTCTCTTGTTTCGCACGGCAAACAGAACAATATAATAGAGAGATAAATTTTAATATCAGAAAAGATGCCATTGAAATAAGCACTTACATTCAAGGTATGAATGTCCTATTGGCACCTATACTGTACGCATGCCCATCCGAACCCATTGCATTTCAAATATTTTCCACATTTTGCTATTCCATGATACCGACATACGTGACAAATAACATGAGAGGCGCAAGAAATGGTGCGAAATTGTTGGATATCTGTTTAAGATTAATCGATCCCAAACTAAGTAATTTTCTAAGTCGACATTTACTCACTGCTGACATATATGGATTGCCATCTATCTTGACATTCTGCAGTTGTAACAAGCCATTGAAGCAAGTAGTTAAACTATGGGATTTTATGTTTGCATATGGATTCCATATGAATATATTGTTGGTAGTTGCACTCTTAGTTTCCATAAGGAAGCAGATCATGGACTCATCCAATCCAATGAATCTGATAACAAGGAATTTGCCCAGCTTCAACGCTGATGAACTGATCAGCTTAGCGGTGGGCTTTATTGCTAAAGTTCCAATTGAGCTTTACGACCTACTGGTCATTCATTTAACTGCCCCGGAGATAGAGATACCGTCCGCATCCATCAAAAATTAGCAATATATATTTATTCCTTTTTTTAGTTGAAAAAAGTTCATTCATCTATATAATATTATTAAAGTGCTTATTTATTAATTTCATTACTGTGCTTCTTCTATAAGGTTTTTAAAGGAAAACGGTTCGTATGGATACCCTTCCCCTTCAAAAAATTTGGACATAGCTTCCACCCAATGTAAACGTAAGGCATGAAGCATAGCAGATGTACCTTCCATAAACACTAAAATACAAACGGTAAGGACAAACCACATTCCAAATAAAAATACTACCTTAACTACAGAAAGTGCAGATCCCGAGTTATTGGAACTGAATGAATTCGCAATTGTCATTGACCATAAGACAGACGATAGTTGTGCATGTGCCAAAGATAGAGCCCAAAGACGCAAGTAGGATGCTGTATGAGATATACAATTCAGACAAAATTCAATGGTATGAATTACTTGATGGATCATTACATCCGCAAAATTAAATTGTTGATGTTCTTCTCCATCGTCTTCCCCATCTTCTTGCATTTGAAAATCCGTTATTATCATATCATCACCTGCTTGATTTGTTTCGGAGTTAAAAATAGTTTGGCTTACTTGTTCATCTTCAATGCTTTGATATCCTCTAGACAACGAATTCTTATGTTGTTTTCGTAGCATCAATGGTTTATATAATAATAACCAGGGGACACAGATTAATGCTGCATATAGAAGAATTGTTTGCACGACTGCTTGCCCTCGATATAAATGGTCTTCAATCTTACCTGGGGATAAAAACATACTAATAAGCATATTTAATAAACCAGGGGCAGGATTCCCATCTTTAATCCAATCCCTTGACCATTTGTAAACTATCGCCCATGAAAGATAACCAAATATCGATTGCATGAAAATAAGTCCTGGAATGAAATTACCAATTATGTCAATCCTTGACCCTCTATACCTATAGTTAATGTAGGAGAACATATAGGAATAAGTCATATGGATGAATCCCATTAAAACTGACAATTTCATCTTGTACGAATTCGAAAAAAGTAAACCATTGTCCGTCCCATGCCAAGCGTAATCTAAACCGAATGGATAAACTCCAGTTTTGTTGGCTTCAATGGATTCACCTTTCTTAAAAGTAGATGGCCACTCCCACCCTGAGTTAAAAAATGTCATAGACAATGAAAATATATCATTGTATAATAGTCCTGTATATATGGAGAATGCCCCCATCAAACAGATAACGTATCTGCCACCGTATGCCATGTCAAAAATCTCATCTCTTTGCATCGCATCGAATTTGCGTTCATTAAAGATCATATAGAGAGCAATCAGTAATAAGATAAGACCATGTCCTGCATCACCAAACATAATGGCGAACATAAACGGAAACGTAACGATTGTTGCTAACCCAGGATTAATTTCCTTATAAGTGGCGGTACCATAGGCATCAACAATTGATTGAAAGGCTCCAGTAAATTTATTCGTTCTATGATACGTTGGTGGAGATTTATTTGTATGAATAATACTGACAACTGTACCATATTCAGATCCAATGCTTTCCGTATAATCCTTTAATGAAGTTGATAAGTCTTCAACTTCTGAAGATGGTATCCAACCTTCTGCCAATAAACCTTGGCTCTCCTGTTTGAAAAGATTTAAAGTGGCATAAATGTACTTTTCTCTTCTCACAGTAGCATTCCACGAGAGCAATTGATCATTTACAACTAGAAGTTCAGTATGCAAAGTCTGTTCAGTCGTTTGAACGACGCGTTCCATGTCACTGATTTGTATATTCAATTCTTGTATAGACATATGCGCTTGTGGGTCTAAAGAAATAATATTACCATTCAACGAATCAATCACTCGCTTCACTTTACTTATTAGCATTTCACCATGTGTAAAAACAATAAAGGAATCCTTCGCTACTTTTTCATTATCTTCTAATAATGGTTCCTCGATGGGAAAATTTTGGAAGAATAAATTACCACGAAGTAATCTAAACAGAATCTTATTTAACAACTCCACTTTGCTTCTTCTAATAGAGCCCGCAATCATGAACCTATGATGAAATCCCCGTTCTAGGAACCCAGAATCCTCTCCAGAATCGTTTATATTTGTATAACTATTCGGATGTTCATCATTGGCTCCATCATCGCTACTATCAATGGAAAAATGATCACTAAGACTATGACTTAATGTATCCACAGCATCATCATCAAAAAAGAAGTCATCCGCTTCAATATCAGATGCCACACGGGGTTGTCTATTTACTCCACTAATAACATGAGGATTAACTTCTAAAAATCTGGAACATTCCATGGCAACATATCTATTTTCAATCAATCCACTTAGTTTCATTTTCAAACTATCCAATGAGTCATCTAATTGTCTTACTCTACTCTCAAACCCGTTAATATCACTTATTAACTCATTTATAGAATCCTGGGAGTGAGTCCCCAAAGAGTTAATCAATTGAGTGAAGGTTTGGCTCTGTATTTCATTTCCATCCTGATCCACATGTAAGATGTATTTCCATGTGGATTCTGAGTGTTTTTCCAATATTTTCTTCATGTACTGAATCAACCTCTCCACATCATCAAATTTACGTAGCTGTGAAACATAGCTTCTCTGAAAATCGGTCAAGTCCTTATTAAGGTCTCGAAACATTAAGTTACCGAGATTACCTAACAGACAGACTGTTTCCCTCGAAGTCTCGAGAGGGATGTACAGTTGAACATACGTCATATCCGCAGAGCCTAATGGGTGACACATAGAAAAATGTGAGACTAGTTAGTATTGAAAGAACAACGGCTAATGACAAGCTGAAAAGGGGAACATACGGAATATTGCTTCTTCCTGAACCATTTAGCAGTTATTGTTGTATCGGTAGAAATAGAAAGAGCAAATATGTTACTTGGTTGGCTAGTCCTTCTATTATAACCAAAAAAACAGTAAATCAATAAGGTTGAAATTGGAAAATTAAAGAATGAATAAAGGTGAAATTTGTTGTTAAATCCATTGATTGATGTACGTATATCAAAATAAAAAAAAAATAGGTCTAAAGCCAGTGAAAAATCCCTATTTTTTTAAACCTAACTTCTAAAAATAAGGGCTTAGCTTTACTCAAGCCGCGCTGCCATTTTGGCATACGAGCGGAATTTCGACTAGTTGAGTTGTTCCAGTTAAGGGTTTTAAGATTCGGTAGTGGATTTTCTGTATTAATGAGAGATGCAAGTGAAATAAATGGCAAAAGAAGTATAGCTAAAGATATCAAAACAGTATATCATCATCTACCAAAGAAAAACCACCAATGGGTAACAACTTGAATTCAAACCAAAAGTTTTCAAATGCCCGTAGCCTACCAGATTCATACCGATCAAAACATTCCTCTCATATAAAGGAACAATCACAGCCATATATGGATGGCTATACACCTCCATATTTATCATCATCACCATCATCGGCATCCCTTTCCACATCTTCTTTATCATCGTCTCAACTCATAGCAAATTCACTTCATTATTCACTGGCAGTAAATAAACCAACTTCAGCAAACACTTACCAGCGACTTCCCGTTTCCTTATCCAGTTTTATATTTCCTGATACAAAAGCATTATACTCCCTTGATCTGACTTTATATATGGATTTAAGTTATGAAGAGATTAATTTATTTGGTTACGAAATATACTTGGTAGAACAATGGGCTTCGGAAAGAAAATTATCTACTATCATTATATCATTAACTGGTAATAGACAAGATATTGTAACAGCTGTAAGAGTTATTCTGCCGACGGATCCGAAGCTATGGCCCGGTAGGTTCAAACAATATTATGAAGAATTAATGGAGTTTTCTCAACCGAAGGTTATGCCTCAAGGTACGTTATTTCTAAGTAATCTGTCATCTATCGATTCGAGTTTAAATTTATTACATATTGAATGTGGTGATTTAAGGGTCGTTTGGCCAGTCTTTGAAATTAATTATGATTTAAAAATGCTCCATTGTGCGGGAAGATCTGCCTTATTTCTTTCTTATCCGTCAAGTGCAACAGAAGAAAAATTCTCTCAATTATATAAAATACCTCTAAGAAAGAAGAAGGAAGGATCTGATATTCTAAATATTGAAGATAGAACATTGCAAGATGCTGCCGCATCATCAGATTTGAAAAGCAATATACAGCTGCAACAAGTGGGAACTGTCCATAATCTTAAACATCCTGTATTACAAGACATTAGAAAAGGTTCATATCCAGTGATTGAATTAATCACCATAATTCAGATATCATTGAATTACTTTAAATTGAGCGCTAAAAATATAATAAGAGACGGGTTACTTTGTGTCGGAACTAAGCAAGCAATTGGAGAATGGTGGGATAATTATGGGAAATTATATTTAGGTGTTGAAAAACCAAGAAATGAACCTACACTAGGACCAACCACAGTTGCAGCTTTATTAAGTCTTGTTTTGAGTTGTTATTTTAAATTAATGGCGAAGAATTGTATAAGTTCGAATGATCCCTTTGATGAAACTGAATTCTTATCTGGTATTTACAATTTCCAAAGAAAATATGATCTTCCAATTTACTCCGGTCGTCCATATCTTGATCATCGTACCTTGGAAAAACTATTTGAAATATCTGCAAAATTCTCTAATAGAACGGATATCTTTAAGTTCAGAAAATTAGTTAGATCAAGGGTACAAGATATTGTTGGAAAAGGAAATCCAGTATACCTATCAAATGAAATTTTAACAACTGATCTTGACATTCTGATTAATAATATTCATGGTGGATCGCTTGGCTTGCTTTTCAAGGGAAAAGGAAGATCAAAAAGGGAATTATCCTTATTTAACAAGAAGGACTTTACAACGTTTACTTTTAAACAAGGCAATCCAGCACAACAACTAGCGCAGCATGAAAGAGATTATAAGACATATAAACAAATGAAAAAGGGACAATTATTAAAGAAAAAAGCAATACACTTTCAAGACGGTATTGACAAAGCATTGGGTAATCCATATAGTGATGAGGAAGAAAATTCAAATAGCGATAAGAATTATGATGCAGAAGCAATTCTATCTAGATTTGATGCAAGATTGAAGAAAGGTCCCTTATCATCAACAACTATTTCGTCGATGTTTTGTAATTACGACAGATCGAACTATCTCCAAAATGCACTTATTAATGAATTATATCAAAAGGAATACTATAGGAGAAATTCAGTCCCCGTCATGAATGAGCATATGCGTGAGTTCGCCAATATTGAAGAGATCACTTCAACAACCTTGACTTCAAGTCATGTAACACCATTGTTTCGTTGTAACTCTTACTCGAAAATTCAGGACATTATTGAAAGATGGGAGGCACCATTTGATCCATCTGTTGTGAAACTGGCAAGAAATATTGTCAAGATTGAGAATCGATTAGCTGCTCAGAGGGCTGAAGAAGAAAGGGATGTGACCATAGAGAAATCTGGGAAATATTTAGAATTTGAAGAAACAACAAATTCATTACGACGTATATATGAAAAGTATGTCGAGGGAACTAAAGATTTCCAGGTAGCCTCCGATGATATCGAGAATAAGCAACAGATGCTACTGAGAGAAATGCATGATCTAAATTCACTGACAATGAAACTAAAATATGATATAAGAATTTTGGAATCAAGAGTTCGTGATGTTGAAGTTAGTGTCTGCCAATTTGATTCCAAGTTGAAAACGATAAAATCAATAGTCGTACAACAATCAGGTGCCCAAGAAAGTACAGATTCAAGAGAAGAAGATAAGGTTATCTTTGAACATTGCGTCAATAGTTTGTTGAATGCAGATTCTCATAACTACCAAGGATTTTGGTTAACTGTCCTGAGTAAAAAATTCTTTCATGATTTAAGTGAAGACCTGCTGGATTGGTATAATGGACTTTTCAAGAATAATATATACCAAAAAACCATTCAAAATGAAAAAATCATTACTGATAATTTAACTAAGGATTGAAACTGTTTCGCGTATTGATAATATAGGTAGCTCATATTTTCCGAGGTGGTCCAGAAAATGTACCTTACTAGCAATGAATCAATTATATATTCTTTATTGACTAAAACAATTCAATTATATTTTCTTTTCTAATATGATTATATACACCAATTTCTTTGGTAGTTAGTTTTCTTCGGGAACGAACCTAAAATTATCTTAATTAATATGTATTAATCGACTACTTCTAAACGTTATAATTGCTGTTGACCTTCGTAATAATCAAGAATGTATCATGCATCGAAGTATGTATCTATATTTTAAGGGGGAAAGTTGTACTACAAGAATATAACCATAACTGAAATATGAATTTAGAAAACATTATATATCATTTCTACTAAGGTTAATATCACCTGAGATGGCAAAGTATATTAAATTTTTTCAAGGCTATTGACAATCGTACATCAATAAAGCAGTCTTCATTAATTCTTTAGTTTGGGTTTTGGTAATGGTTTAGGGCGTTGACTAAATCTTTAAGCAAGTTTTCAGCATTTTCGCAACCAATAGATACTCTAATCAAAGTTTCATCAATAGATGAATCACTTAAAGCCCTCCATTCAACTAATGATTCCACACCACCCAGGGAAGTAGCGTGATGGAAATATTTTAATAAAGCAGGGAAATTCTTAGCTTGTTCCTTTGATTTCAATGTGATCGAGAATACAGGATTATAACCACCCTTCAACTGTTTCTTGACGAACTCCTCCTTCTGTAAAGAAGAATGGTAAATTTTATCCAATACTTTATCAAATTTGTTTCTGTTTTCATCTAGATATTTAACTACTCTAGTGGCAGTCTCAGATTGTTTCTTAATTCTCATTTCATAAGTTCTCAGCGATCTCAATAATAAGTAACTTTCCAAATTAGCCACGTTAGTACCCAAATTGCATCTATCTTCTTTCAATTGTCTGGCGATGTTTGCATCCTTCACACATAACACACCCGCTAATAAATCGGAATGGCCCCCAAAATATTTAGTTGCAGAATGCATAACAATATCAGCACCAAATTCCCAAACGTCTTGTAAAGGTGGTGGGGCGAACGTGGAATCCACAGATAAGAGGGCACATTTGGAATGAGCCTTCTTGGCAATTTCACTAATGTCAAAGGAAGTACCATATGGGTTTACTGGAGATTCCAAATGAACAATATCACCCTTTTGAGCATATTTTTCGATGTCTTCCAACGGATACTGTTTGACATCGTAATTTCTAGTCAATATATCAGCAATTGCATGAACACCATGATAATTTTGACCCATAAAGATTCTCTTCGGGTTATAATGAATCATGGCAGCATAAAAGGCGCTTAAACCGGATGAATATACCACAGCGTGTCCCTTTAAGATTTCTGAGAAGACACTTTCTAATCTGGTGGCATTTGGGTGAGCTTCGCGAGAATAAACTGGAGTCTCATCCATATAATCCATATTTTCTCTTTCTGCCCATGGAATCAAGTCTTCAGGACCATAACGGAAGGTAGTTGCAACATTGATTGGTGGTGCAACATCAGAGACCCGATTATTCTTATCATCAGCATGAATTAGCGCCGTTGATAAGTGCATTGATTCAGAAGGTTTCATCCTCACAATTTCAGCTGGTGTTAATTTTATTGATTTGGTAGAGAGATGTATCTGTGAATATCATCCCGTAACCAAGATTTAAGTCATGGTCAATTGCAACTTAGTTATATAAATATGTTTATGTCTACTCATTTTCAAGTGCAGTTGATTTGAGTGATTTCCCTTCGCGGAATAATCACACCATTAGAACGTTATGGATGAGTATAGAATATTTTGGAATATAAAATCTATAAAATTTTTTAAATCAGTTTCTTCTGTGAAAATGACTGCGACAATTGTGCTAGACTTGTGTCTCAGAATGTTTATATTGACAATGAGATTGAAGCCCATTTTCAACTTAATTAATTCTGACTGTCTTGGCATTTTGCATGTTTAGTATAAAACGATGATCAATATGTAGATGCCATTTAACTTTAGCAATATTTTATCACAATCCCAAACATACTATATTGAGATAATATTAATTTCATATGTAAGTCTACTAGAAGAAACGGATAAAACTGTGACATATCCTGAATACCCATCTCATGGTGAGAATCTGGAAATGATAAGGGTGGTTGGGCTTTAAGTGTTACATCAGTGGATATCTTCCATCAAAAGAGATAAGAGCTAACTACAGGAATTGACAGGAATTGATTGGAAGGTAAGGTAGAAGTTTTGGGATTAATGTAATGGAGTCTTTAGGAATTATTGTTAATAATTATTTCGTAAGATATATGAAGTGGCATTTTAGAAATTATCTAAATTCTTTTGTAAAAAAAATTACTTGTACAACCTTGGTTACCATTGTTGGTATTGATATCGTTAATCTTTGACATTGTTGAGATAGGAAACGTTGATAATTTCTAATAGAAAAAGTGTTATTACTTTATATTGACAAAATAGTCTCTGCTTATATAAAATACAAACGAAAAATCAAAATAAAGTAATCAATATATAAAATAATGATAACCAAGTTTGAACAGTTTAATTGAAAATGTTCATCCTTTTATACCTATCACAAATATCACTATAATCGATTTATTATGATGTGAAAAAATTTTTTTTATGTTGTCGACATAAATTTGCTCGACAATGTTCCATTATTCGAACGTTTTGGTATTAGTACTAAGAAACAGGTACATAGATAATTCACTTACAGGTTTTCTGTGTCGCTAATTAATATCCACTCGTGTTTCCGTCAGTTTCCGTCAAAAAAAGATCAGTAATCTACTTTTACAGAGCATTTAGTGTCGCAATTCATTAAATTATACTTGCTAAAAAATTAGCGCCGCTCGGTTTCGATCCGAGGACATCAGGGTTATGAGCCCTGCGCGCTTCCACTGCGCCACGGCGCTGCCAAATTTGAAAATTTTTAAAATATACCTTTTACCAAAAAAATGCTTAAATTTAATGATGTTAAAACTAAAATAAAAAACTACTGGTAAACGTTAATACCTTTCAATATTTCTTGCTGAAACTGTTAGTAGGCTAATATTGCATTTTACGAAACAATGCAATATGCTTATGGAAATTTTTATATGAAAGAAGACGTTCTCGAAATTTCAGATTAGGCAGAAACACCACAGAGCAAACTGTCTTCAAGAAATTATTTTGACTCTTTATTTGATTCAGGTGTCATTTTCCTAAGATTCATTTAATTTACTTTACTGCTGTCTTCTCAAAGATATGTAGCCCGTAATTAGGATACCAGATTATTTCTTATTTAATACGTTCTAATATATAAAATCGGCAATTAGGCTATATAGCTAGCCTCCATAAACTTTTTTTGTTTTTAAAACTACAATAAAAGTATATATAGATTTGCGATATAAAAATCTAAGTAATTCTTTGACAGCATTGAAAAGTATAGAGAAAGTAATTATAGGTGATTCTGGAACCTTCGACCTGACTGACATCTATTAACTACAATTCAAAATTCAATAATTATATAATTGGGGACAAAAAATGGATTTGCATTCTTTAGAAGTGGTAAAAAACTTTTTGCTGGCATCGCGATCAATGAAGGGAAATTGAAGTTCAATGCTAGTAAATATGCCATTCAACAAATTGATGGTATTTTCAAAACAGGTTCTGAGACTGCTGGCTCAGTTGGTTGCAGAATTAAGAATGCAATTTTGGTATACAATAGTAGTTCTCTTTCTTATTATGTCCGTTATTGGAACAAGTAGAGTATTATCCATCGCTTTCGGCAACAGTGCATCGGAAGCCGCTCTGGGTACATTAAGCACTTCAAATACTCCAATCACCAACTTTGGTTTAAAAAATACAACATATATATTCAACGCTGCCCAAATTATTACTTTGAATAATTCAAGCTCCGCCAGTATATCTGTTTCAAATTCTTCTGCTGCCCCAACTTTAAGTTCATGTATATCTCAGCAGTCATCGCGGAATAGTGCGGTAGTCTTGATCCCAGTGGTCTGGATGGGGGGGTTTACAGTGCTATTGTAAATGTAGATAATATTTCCTCTTTTTTTCTTCTATATGTAAACAACACTTCAAAATGGAAGCGGTGCGAATGCTACTTGACGATATATAACATATTTTTTAATTTTGTTAAAAAGATATTCATGAATTTGCATGCTAATTCAATGTTAAACAATTATCCTTCTTTAATGCTCCCGTCCACTATTTAACCGAATAAATTATCTTCATCACTATCCCAACTGCCATGGAAAAACCATGAAAATATGACAATACTTGAATAAATGATCAAACCACCAAGCATACTCATTGCACAGCTAACTGAGCCAATTAACTGACAATGATAAAACACCATAGGTAACAGAATCCCACTAGTGACAAACACCCCTGTGAAAAAATGACCTAGATCTTTACCATTATTTGGAGAGTCCGCCATAAAATCCGAAGAACCGTTACTTCTACCTCCAAATAATGCATTTGGTAATGGTGCCAATAGAAAGATTATAATGTCATATAACGGATAATAGTTATGGAACAATGCACAACTTAAAATGACGAGAAGGAATCCTAATGCAAGGAAACCTGAAAGTGATATAATCTTTGTCAGTGGAGATACTTTAAACTCCATCCTTTTCACTTTAATATATTAATATATTTCTATAGATATCTCGCTTAATGTGATGAATATCTATCTTTATTGCTTTGCCTAGTTTCAATAGTAGGCCTATAAAAGGGATTGTCATTATAAATTTTTGAATGTCAAATTCGGCCCGAGAAATCAACGAGCTCGTATTAACTGATAATATTGCAACCAAAATTTCTTTATAATGTTATGAGATTAATTTAATTTAATTTAATTTATTTTGATTAAATCTAACGGGACTAAATACAGGATATTTATATATATATATATATTTGTGTGTGTGTGTATGTATGTATGTGATCATACATGACAAATGTAGAATGAGCAAAAAAATTCAGGATTTTTAATTGTCTATTGTTTGGTTTCGCCAGATGATTGTTCACTGTTGTTGCTATTGTTAGAATCGTTCTTGTACATTTGTTCGAATAATTTCATGGAAGCAGTTTGTAATTCCTCAGTTTTTGTCTTCAATTCTTCAGCGTTAACTTCTTCACCACCTTGTACTCTAGCGACCAATTCCTTCAAGCTGGCAATTTGATCCTTGACCGCCTGAGCTTCGGTCTTGTCCAATTTACCTTCGAATTCCTTCAAAGAGTTTTCAGTATCATTGGCCAATTGATCGGCCTTGTTGGCGGTTTCAATGGATTGCTTTCTAGCTTCATCCTGAGATTTGAACTTTTCAGCATCGTTGACCATCTTTTCAATTTCAGATTCAGATAAACCAGAAGAACCGGCAACGGTGATGGAAGAGTCCTTGTTAGTAGCCTTATCTCTGGCAGAAACGTTGATGATACCATCAGCGTCAATGTCAAAAGTGACTTCAATTTGTGGGACACCTTTTGGAGCTGGTGGAATACCAGATAAGTTGAAGTTACCAATCAATTTGTTGTCTCTAACCAATTCTCTTTCACCTTGGAAGACTCTAATTTCCACAGAAGTTTGACCTGCAGCAGCAGTAGAGAAGATCTGAGATTTCTTGGTTGGGATAGTGGTATTTCTTGGAATTAATCTAGTAAAGACACCACCTAGAGTTTCAATACCTAGAGATAATGGAGTAACATCTAACAACAAGACATCAGTAACTTCACCAGACAAGACGGCACCTTGAATGGCAGCACCAATGGCGACAGCTTCATCTGGATTAACTGCTTTGGATGGTTCTCTGTTGAATAATTGTTTCACAGTTTCAACTACTTTTGGCATTCTTGACATACCACCGACCAAAAGGACTTCAGAGATATCAGAAGTAGATAAATTGGCATCCTTCAAAGCTTTCTTAACTGGATCTACGGTTCTCTTAATTAATGGTTCAGTCAAAGTTTCAAATTGAGCTCTGCTAAATTTCATATTAATATGTTTTGGACCAGATGCATCAGCTGTAATAAATGGTAAATTAATTTCAGTGGACACAGTAGAAGATAATTCGATCTTTGCCTTTTCTGCAGCTTCCCTAATTCTTTGAATAGCCATACGATCATTTTCCAAATCGATACCTGATTCAGTCTTGAAACGAGAGACAATCTCTCTTAACAAAAAGATATCGAAATCTTCACCACCCAAATGTGTGTCACCATTTGTGGATTTGACTTCAAAGACACCGTTGTCAATATCTAAGATGGAAATATCGAAGGTACCACCACCTAAATCGAAGACAGCAACCACTTTAGAGTCTGATTTTTCCAAACCGTAAGCTAAAGCAGCGGCAGTTGGTTCGTTAACAACACGAAGAACGTTCAAACCAACAATTTGACCGGCATCTTTGGTAGCTTGTCTTTGAGAATCATTGAAATATGCTGGGACAGTGACAACTGCATTCTTAGCAGCCTTACCTAGATAGGCTTCAGCAGTTTCTTTCATCTTGTTTAAGACAAACCCACCAATTTGAGCAGGAGAATAGGTCTGACCTCTAGCTTCGACCCAAGCATCACCATTGCTGTGTTTAACAATCTTGTATGGGACTTGCTTAATATCTCTTTGCACTTCAGCATCTTCAAAACGACGACCGATTAACCTCTTGGTAGCAAAAAGGGTATTTTCTGGATTAACAACAGCTTGACGTTTAGCTGGGATACCCACTAGTCTTTCGCCTTCTTTAGTGAATGCGACAACAGAAGGGGTAGTTCTCGAACCTTCAGCATTTTCAATAATCTTTGGAATCTTACCTTCCATCACGGCAACTGCGGAATTAGTAGTACCTAAATCGATACCGATGACTTGGCCTTGCACTTTGGTGGATTGGAGACGGGCAGCTAGACGCACTGGACCCGCCATTGCATTTTTAGTTAAGATGGTTCTGGCAGCTAACATTACGGCTTACGTTGGTATAATGTGTTGTTTGTTTGATCCTAGATTGAACAAAAGATCGATGCTACTTGTTTAGTTCTGTTTCTGGGAACTATGTCGATGGGTCGACTGCTTGTTCTTCTTTCAGCTCCGTTTAATAATGTCCCAAGTATTTAAATGAGAGAAAGCGGTGGAACATGGTGGAAATATCGTCGACCCGTCGCGTGACTCAGGGGCCACCGCTTCGTGAAGAAACGTGCACCGTTTCAGGTGCCGGTGCTCTTTCTACTGCGTGTTCTCTATATAGAAAAGAAGAGACGATGAGATCAGATCAGCTTGCCATAACAGCAGCATTCACAGGTGTCAGAATCCATCGGCAGAGATCTATCATACCACAACGGGGTCTGTAGATAGATTAGATGTCGTACTCAAATGTTGTAGTCTTCAGTGTAAATTTGTATTAATGACACAGTCAGGGTAAATAGAGCCTTCGAAAAAAGTCTCTATTGTTTTAAAGTAGGTAAGCATACATACATGCATACACATTTTGGCGTATTCCATCTGAGACAGACAATAGAGTACCCTTCTTGAAAAGTTAGACAGCCTGTATATGTGCAACCCACAATGACTTCATATTATGTCAATAAGTCAAGGATCCCCATCATTGACCTGGATCAAATTTCAGATGAAAAGGAACTGTTACCAGTGATCAAATCCATTTTACTAGTCACGGATACATTCTTACTGAAAAATTATGCTAATAAGGAAGCATTGGATAATCTTATGGATCAGTTGCGGTTAGCACAAAATGCACCCGATGTTGATCAAGGATTTGATGCCAATTTCACGGGATCTTTAAATTTGGAAACCAATATTTGGTTGGAACAATACATTACAAACACCGATCCAGTCTTAAAATTTAATAGAAAGTGTAATAATGCATGCTTGCAAAAATTATATTCAAGATCTCATAAAGTGGGCATGTATTTTTCCCAATTATGTTTAAAAAGCATAGTATCGAATGAAATTTTACAAAACTCCATTAACGACAATAGCTATGCTACAAAATTGACCAGATATTACCGCCAACAAAATCAAGTAGATAACGATGATGATGCCAATATATTGCCAACAGGTGAAAGATTTGATTATTTGTCGAACAATGAATTCCACACTCATTCACCATCGGGTATCCTGACAGTTTTCCCTATTGCTCAAAACATAAAATATAAACCGCCAACAACAAGCTCTGACGATAATGTTTGGGTTACCATCGATGAGCCAGATTGTCTATTATTCCACACGGGATCTTTGTTGGCGAATTGGTCGAATGGATTACATTCTAGTTCGCCTTTACAGATTGATCTGAGTGCAAATGTCGTTCATTTAACCATTTCGCCACCATTGAACTTGCCCTTTAACGAATCAATGACCATTGCAGACGAATTGCTGAGACAACAGATTCAAGAGTTCCCCATTGTTGGTAACAAATTTTATAATAATGAAACTCAAAAGATTCAATTGGAAAAGAAGATTCAATTCATTAGAAAATTATTTATCACGGCTGAGAGTATCATTTCATTGAATGCCATTTCAAAAGCAAGCGGTGTTGCATCTGAATTACAATCTATATTACCACAAATGTCAAATATGATGGGTAAGAAAATTACGCAGGACGATTTCCTTAAGATATTAAGTATTTGGCCACAATGCTATATTTTAGAGGCCAATAACCACATGGAGCTGACTATAAAACTACCTGAAAGAAACTCATTAATGGTGTTAACCAATAAATCTAGAAGACTAGAGTTTGTTGAAAAATGTGAGACCTGGCTAAAGGAAAATTGTGCTGGAAAAACGATACCTTCTGATATCCCTCCGTTTAGAATTTCAAAGAGGCACAATAGTACAGATAGAGATGCCGAGGTGGTGGGAAAGCGTATAGATGGAGGCATGTCTAGGCTGATGGTTAACAATTCTCCATCTAAGGGAAAAAAATATATTCACAATTCAAAGGAACAGTTTTTATATAAGGAAAAGAAGAACGATTCACAATCGAATTTACTAGAAAGATTAAGAGAACGAGAAAGAAAATCTGCAGCACTGCTCTCGCAAAGGCAACGAAATTATCAACAATTTTTAGCGGTAAAGATGACTCAAGTGTTCGATATTTTATTCTCGCTACAATGGAACCAGCCATACACTGTAACACATCTAAGCTCACTAATAGTCGACAGTTTACAAGACAGTAATAATCCAATTGGCGATCATGAAGCTGAGGAAATTATTGAGAAGTTACAAAACCTATTGTGTGATGACATTTCAAATCATGTGGTAGATGGTGGGTTAAAAGTTTACAGGTGGGAACGACTGGATAAGAGTAAATACTTAAGAATATTGGAGCAACATAAGCATGATGGTGACTTGGAACGATGATATATAAAAAAAGCTAGATTTAAATGTATTGACAGTATCTCTGACACAGATACATATAGATATATAGATCTTCTTAATTTTATTTTTCTCATCTGGCAGGTGAAGAATTATCTTAGTGCAAGGTGACAGGAGAACAATCGTAATGATGGTGTCTGGTGTAATGGTCTGTACTGATATGGTTGCCACGGCAAGTATAAAGTAGAAAATAAGAAAAATGGATGTGACCAACGTACATAAGGAACAGATCAAGTAGAAAGACTTCCGACATATTGAGAGCAAGGTATCCTATGTATTATAAACGTGAAAATGGAGAAATACTTTATTCAGAAATTTATAATTCTTAAATAAGATAGTGAGAATTTAATATAATATAATTGTCAGCAATAATTACATCTAAAATATAAGTTCAACGAAGGTCGTGTTAAACACATATTTTATTGGAAAGTACATTTATTTGAGTTAACACCCTCAAACTTTCTATCATCATCAGAGAATAGCGATGTTTGAGTTTTACGGTTTGAAAATTCAGTGCTCATAGTTGCTTTAAAATAAAAATTAGAAAGTGTATTTATGTGGTTCAATAGTGTTGGTTGGGTCTGTATAATTTTCTTGAGCATTTAATTTGTTTCTTAATAATATTGTAGAAAATCTTGAGGTTTAAAAGCTTTACAATCACTCAGTGCGGTGCTGTTAAAGTTGCTTTGGGCCGTTTTAATGTTATCCATCATTTTTTAACTATCTAATTGATCGTTCTTTTTGCTGGAAATAAATATTCGATAGTGGTACTATTAATATTCTATGGATAAAATGTTAGATATCAAGTTGGTACAGAGTCTGGTCGAAATCATGACACCGTCTACCGGAATAGGAAAGGAAGAGTGACAATACTGGATATGTAAACAACGATGGGACATGATGTTTTTAATTTACTTGGTTTGACAAACAATGACATGTAGTTTTACAAATTCTAATCCAATATCCTAATGGGTATAAATAGACCAATAACTCGAGGTACCATTTCTTGCTTTCCCTGTTGTTATTTTATTATATATATTTTTTTATTATAGTTTATTTTTTAATAGAACGAACTCTTTTACATATTACGAGGGAGATATTACCTGCTTAACTTACGCATAAACAAACA